>VZTN01002238.1:9008-32342 GCA_013400515.1 Erpornis zantholeuca | reverse complement strand
GCACGGGGCGCGGCGCCTGGGAAACGCGGCTCCTCCAGCCCCCAGGTAAGCGGGGCCACTGCGGGGAGCCCGGCACGGCCACCGCCCGCCCGGCGCTGCAGAACCCTCTCTCTCCCCCAGGGACCAGGCTGAAGCTGACGTCTCCTGCCAGGTCGGGGCATGCCAGCGGGGCTTCGCGGCAGGCACGGCCTTCCAACCTTCCCAAACCCACCCCCCGGGACAGAGAGATGAAAAGTAATTCTGCACCTGCCAGTTGCCTCACGCGAAGCAGGGAAGCGCGTGGGTTAGGGTGCTGCATCTAGAAGGGAGAAAGAAAAGGGCTTGAGCTGCAGCCTGGCCGGGGTGAGAACATGGGGAGTGGGGAGTCCATGGGAGCGGCACAGGTACGAGCCTAGGAAATATTCTCATACCCCAAAGGATGTGTTAACACTGTCTGGCCTCCTGCCAGCGTGGACTAGCAGCCTGTTGGCTTTGGAGCCTTCACTCCATGGTGTTATGGGGCCACGGGGTATTGGTGCCTATAGGCCTGGGGCAGGCAGCCTGGCTGAGCCCCGGGCTGCCTGAAGAGGGGGCGATGGAGCTGCTTGAGAATAGCAGCCTCTGTGCTTACTGTCCACTACAGCGGCTGTCAATGCTGGGAGTCGTAAACATCCCTCCTCAAGGCTCTCTACAGCAATTCCGACCGTGGCTTCCCGCTCCTCACTGCGGCCTCCTGGAAAAGTGGTTTCGTCCAAGCGTTTTTGCCTCAGTAAAGGTGAGTCTTGGCAGAAGCCTCAGAGGCTGCAGAGTCCTGGGAGAGGGGGGCTGCTACAGTGGGAAGAACATTCAGGTCTTGGCTGCAGGGTCAAAGCTGATCCTGGGGAAAGGACTGAGGGGGTCTGCATGTGCTTGGGCTCAGAGGAGGGGAGGTGAAGTCCCTTCCTTCTGCTGGAGAGGCATCCAGCAAAGAGCCTGAACAAATCTGGTACTTGAACTCATTCATAGGAGAGGGAGTGGCCATGATCAGTCAGGATACTCTCTTAGCAGGGGTTGACGTTCTTTATTTTTCTTTCCTGGGTCTCACTTCAGGATCAACTACACAGGAGCTGGTGTGCAATAGGACCCAAGAGCTGAAGGAAAGTGGTGAGAGCAAAGAGAGGCTGGTTGCAGCAGGGACTGTCTTGGGAGCAGGTGAGCAGTATGGAGGTGTAGATTCTTGCCTTTTGTTGGTAGGAATGTGCAGAAACGTGGGCAGCTGCCTGTTGGACAGCGCTACTCCCCTGCTGAGCCCTGGCTGACCAGGTGTGCTGAGGGTGCTCCAGCCTGTGCTGCCGGCAGGGGGTGCTGCCTTCCCAGGCACCGCAGCTGGGCAGCCTGCACTCCTGAGCCCTGCTCAGGGAGGGAAAGTGAGGAGGCTGTCCCCACTCTGCTGGGACAACCTTACCCTCCCTGTGAAAGCAGACTCCTAGCAGGAGCCCAGAGCTGCTGGGAGCAAGGTCACGCAGGAGCACCTTCTCTCACTAGCACCCATAACAGGCCAAGCCAGCAGCAGCTGTTGGGCTGGAAGTGCTGGGAGACTTCTGTCTGTCTTGGACAGGTTCTGTCCTTCCCTGGTCTGGAGCAGCTCTATGGCCAGGTTGAAGAGTGGCTAAGGATGGCAGGTTTCTGGTGCTGACACCTCTCTTCACAGGTAAGACTGACCAGACTTGGGTGTGTGAGAAGTCCTCTTTGTCCAGTGAGTTGGTGCCTGGCCTGACTTCAAGATGTGAAGATGCAGTCTCTGCTGAGCCGGTAAGAGCCAGCTGTGTCCTGTCACCATGGAGCACTGTTCAGCCTCTGGCTAGGGCAGGCTATGCCAGAGGTGGGAGATGATCAGACCTGGAGCTGCCAATTTTCTGGTCGGAACCCGAGCTGTTTTAGCCTTTTCTTCTGGGCTTTACAGAAGACCCATGTGCATTTTTTGCATGGCCTTACCACCTCTCTGTGCTCAGGGGAGCTGTCCAGGACAGGCTTCTGTCCAGTTAGATTTTCTAAGGGGCTTTTAAAACACGTGAACCTCCTGTGGCTTGTGTTGTCACTTTTATATGTCCTGACATGTAGGATATGGCCCCAGGATGGGGTGAGCAGAGCCTGCTGCAAGATGAATCTCCAACTTAAGAAATCTCCTACATGCAAAATAAGTTTGCATTTTCCAGCAGTTTTAGGGCTCTTCAGTGGCTGCAGCCAGCCAAAGGCATTCTTGTTTCTCATGGCAGATGCTCAGTACAGCGGCTCTGCCACCAGACACTGCTCCTGTGATGGATGTGCCCTGGCAGTGGTCCCCCAGGAGAGTTGGATGGGCTGCAGTGCTCCTCCAGAGGTTGGGCTGTGCTGTGGTTGTGCTGCAGTGGGGGTGACAACTCCCTGCATCCCTTACAACCTGCTCTTGCCAGTCTGCAGGTGATCAGCTGTCCCAGGAACTGGAGTGTGTGAAAAAAGAGCTGGAGCGAGTGAAGGGTGAGCTTGGTATGTGAAGCTGGCTGTTCTGAGGACTGCAGAACACCTGCAATCCAGGTGACATCCTCTGTGCTTGTACCTGGAGCCCAGGGCCTGCAGCTCTATGGGAATGGGGCTGGCTTCTTCTTTAGGGGGTACAGCAGGATCTCAGCTGCTGCCCTGGAGAGTCTGGGAGCGAGCTATTTAGGATGGGCTGAGCACACACCTTCTTGCCTCCTCTCTGCAGCTGACAAGACTGCCCAGTGTGAAGCCTATCAGCAGACAATCTCCTCCTTGCAGGCTCAGCTCAGAGCAGCAGGTATGTTCCCTTACTGTGGTGAACCCTCACCTCTGGGCAGGCTGCAGGGATGCTCCAGTGATCCCTTGCTGGTGTAACTGAGGGTTACCAGGTGGAAGGGATACAGCTCATGGCCTTTCCCAGGGGTCAGGTGCTGAGTGCCAGAAGCACTACTGTTTTGATGTTGCTGTTGCTTCCCAGGAATCTGTCTGAAAGATGCAGCAGTGTTCAATAGTGGTGACCTGGGGAGAGACTGACAGCTGGGACGTGGGGACAGACAACAGCCATTGTCCAGCTGCATGAGCCTCTGGGCCAGTGATATATGTGGAGCTCTTGAATGAATTAATTTTCTAACTCCTTGTATTTAAAATAAAGGTGTCTTTTGCAGTGGTGCTTGCTGTCTGCTTGGGTAGAGGCAGTGCCCAGTGCTGCCCACTGATCCCCAAAGTACTGGGCAAATATGGCAAGTCTGTTCTCAGCTGTGTCTGGTTTTGCTCAGCCAGACACTTGAGGTCTCTTAAAAGGAGGAGCTGAGTGCTAGTAGATAGAGGTACAGCGTGGCTCTGGGGAAGCATTTCTGGACAAACCTGGTACTTCCAGGTGGGATGCTTGGATGTGTGGTGGTGGTGGGAAGCTGTAGAGGGATGTTTCTTCCTTAGACCACCTTCACATTGGATGTGGGAAAAGCCAGTGCTGCCGATAACAGATTAGGCTTCTGCAGCCTTTGGCTATTTATGATGGTTTTATTATCAGTGACTGGGGGCAGATGGTGGGGAAGCAGTGCTTGGGACTCGGTCCCTCACTGTTGCTGCATGCTGGTGCTGGGAGCCCTGCTGTACTGCCTTCTTTCTGTGGTAGGTTGATGCAGGCACCTTGTTGCACTGCTTTGTGTCCGGGTGAGGCACTGGAGAGCCCTGCTGTTGGTGCTGGCAGTGCCCTGAGGTTGGGCTGGGAAGGCTGGCCTGTTCCTGCTCCTCTGTTACTTCTGGCTGGTGTCCCTGGCTGCCTTGGAACGCACATTCCCAGGCAACCCACACCCGTTCCTGGCACAGCTGCCCTGGACTGTGTGCTGGGGTGGCTGCACAGGGAAGCTCTGTCAGCTTTCTCCCAGCCCTGCTTGGCACTTGGGGTGGCTCCAGTGCTGGCATGATCCACAGCAGAAAACCCTAACATGGTGTGGGGGGGTTCCCTGTACATGCATGGTGAAGATAACTTCTTGGTGCAGGTACTAAGGGAGTTGGCTAGAAAAGGTGCCCTGCTAGATTTATTATTTGTAAATAGAGAGGCACTTGTGGGTGAAGCTGGACTCGATGGTCCTGTGCTTGTGGTGCTGTCTACTCTGCCCGAGAACACCCTTGGCGATGGTGCTGCCCTTGCCTTACAGCTGGCAAGGAGTGGGAAGCTGAGTAGTAGCTTCCATGCTGCCGTCAGCATCTTGAGCTTCTTCAGAAAAAGGGCGTTTGCATTTTGAGCTTACTTCTTTGGAAAAGGGCGTTCGCATCATATTTCTCAGAAAGTGGAATTGCGCGGGGGCAGAGGTGACGTCACTGCCCATTAGACACATGAGTCAGTGTTTCCATGACCCCTGATGTTGCTGCTTGTATTCGTCACCGCATTTTCCCGGTGTGTGTAGAGTAAACGGGAAGCAGGTGCCTAGCGCTCCTGCCTGCTGTGCTCTGCTCCGTTTCGCTCTGCAAGCGACTGGAGTCGCTTCGCTCTTGCCTCGACAGCAGTGCTGGAGCAAAGTGTTGCCTATGATGCCGGTGGGGGGCTCTCTCAGCTTCCTCTGAGCTGCCACTCGGGGCGATCACAACATGCGAGCACTGGATTGCATGCGAGTACAGCATGGCCTGCTGAGAGGTGGGTGCCAGCCTGTGTGCTTGCTGGAGATGATGGTGCTGGCCCCTGCCTCTCTCCTGGCTGCTGAACAGTTGTCTCAAGACTGGCGTTTCCATCACTCAGGGCTGCCTGTTGCTCCAGAATTCAGGAGCGTCCTGGAGGTCGGCGTAGTGATGTCTTTTATATTTTAATATTTATTTTTATATTTATTTCTATTTATATATATTTTTATATTTAACTTTTGTATTTTTCAAATCCTGTACTGCTAGTGTAACTCTGAAGTTTTCTGTAGCTTGCTAAGTGCTGTTCTCTTACACTAAGATAGACATAACAAACCTCTCTAGCTTGCTTTCCAAGGACATCCAGACTGTCCTAGGCCGAAAAACTGTAAACCATCATATTGGGGAGAGGGGGGCAAGCTTGGGGAAATTCCATCATTGGCTGGGTTCTGGTTGGTGAATTTATGCTGATATAAAAGTGTGAAGAACTCATGACCTGTTGTCCATTTTGGGATCCACTGAGGCAGGACCCTCTGGAGCGCAAAAGTGTACACCTGAAGGCCTTTCAAATAAATACCTCCTTTATTCCTGTCTATTTTCTCTTTCTAGGTAGCCATTTAAGGCATCAGTAGAGTCGCCCTACAGGCGTCGGGCTGAGCTCTGATCGCTGCGTCTGTAGCGGGGCTGGCCTCACCTCCTCGCTTCGCTCCCAGTCCCAGCGGGGCAAGGCCGGGGCAAGCTCTGCCCTCATGGCGCATCTGGACTCGGGGGACCCTCAGCCACCCCCTCCGTGGCCTTTCCCGAGGGGGAGCAAGGTATTAGACCCTATCCTGCTCTGGCAGCGCTCACGCTGCCCGAACCACGCTGCCCGAATCACGGTCCGAACCACGCTCCGAGCTCCTCCCGAGCTGCGTCCCCCCGCTGCCACTGCGCGCCAAAAGCCGCGGGTGAGCCTGGGAGAGGGGGCGTGCTCGCGCTCTGGATAAAGCGAGCGCGGAACCCTTTCCGGCTCACGGTACGAATCCATCACCCCGTCCTCCTCTACGCTCTCGGTGGCGGCGGCGACAGAACCGAGTTTGCCTGAATTCAGGGGCTCGCATCGGAGCCAGCCGAGCCGTACTGAGCCGTACCGAGCCGCGCCGCTGGTGAGTAGTGGCGGGCGCTGGCGCCGGACCGGGAGGGGTTTGGCGCAACCGGTGCCGCTGTTGCATCAGCTGCCGCGAGCGCACGTGGTCGGTCCTTCCTCGGCCCCCCGCTCGGGTTCTGCCGTACCCAGGGCATCGTCCGGCGGGACGGAGGATGACTGGCGCTCCTCGGCACCGGAGATGCCCCCTCGGGGGCTTGGGGTGGCGGTCCCGAGCTTAACGGCGCCCGGCACCTACTCCCGAGTCACGGCGCAATGCGATGGCTACCGGGATGCAGCGGGAGGCTCCTGCTGCCGCCCAGCAGCAGCTGGCTTCTGTGCTTCTCCTATATCCATGCGGAGCTCGAGTCGTGTACTGGAAATCCTTAGAACAATTTGCTGGGGAAGGCAGCTAGGCTTGTTGAGGAAGCCAGTGCCGGGGACGTGTTCCCTTGAAACCCGGCCCAGAGGCTGCCTGGGCTGGGACAGCTTCTTGGGGCCAAGGCTGAATGTGAACGTTCCAGCTCTGGAGGAGGTTTATCAAGAAGCAGGATAGTTTGTTGGTTATGGGGAAGCAGCCGAATTGGTGGCTGCCACTGTGATCTTGATAATCTTTCTCTATGGAAAAGGGTCACAAAGTTATTCTTGTGTATTTATGCTGATCCAGGCGTGCTGTCCTGGGCACCTGGATGGAGTGTGCTCCCTTTCCCAATGAAGGGAGAAGCCAGCAGGGAGAAGACACTGGTGGGGGGGTGGATCAGTGCTGGGCAGAGGTGCCAGCTGCGGGCACGGGCATTGGGAGCCACTTTCCTTGCCCCTCCACTGTGCTGGATTCCTGCTCTACAGGTTGCTTATCTTCAGAGCTTTTTGGGGATGGGTGGCTGCTGTGAGCAAGAGGAATAGGGTTGCCACATGTTCAGGGTGATTACAGCCTGCAGAGCTTGCCCATTGCTCAGCAAGTGCTGCTAGCACCAGGGACCTGTGCCATGTGAATATCCATGGTTATGGATCCCTGTAGAGAATATAGTGCAGATGCTGAGAAAGCCAAAGAGGAGTGGCTGCATCCAGTGAGCTGCATCCAGGCACAGCCTGCCACATCCTGTGCTGAAAGTCTCCACACCAGTGCTGCTGTGCACACCCATGTGCCAGGCTGGAGGGATGTGCCAGCAGTCAAGTTTGGGCTGAAGGGTTTCTAGATGGGCAAGCTCTGGGACATGCCTATGGGCTCAGTGGTTGAGACCACAAAGGGCTTGAGCAATGAGCATTTCCCACCCTCGACTGATGGGGTCATTCACTCTCCTGGTGCAGGGGCTGTGCAGGCAGGGTGTGTGCAGCCCCACAGTGCCTTGGAGGGTGCCACCGCCACGGTCTCTTGCCAGCCAGTGTGGCAGGGATGTGGTGCTGATGGGTGAGCTGGGAGCGGGCGCCTGTGGGCATCATTGCCTGCACTGCCCCTTGCAGTGTCAGTCCTGCTGCCTGAAGGACACTGAGCTTCACATTGCTCTTTCAGGGCTTTTGACCAGCTGAGCTTCACCAAGGAGAGGACAAGATGTTGGGGGAAAAAATGACCAGTTTTGGGAAGAAGCTGATCCGCCGGCGCGTGGTGGACCTGAGCTCCAATGACACACATTTTGCTCGCTGCCTCTCCACACTGGACCTTATATCCCTTGGTGTGGGCAGTACGTTAGGGGCTGGTGTGTACGTGTTGGCCGGGGAGGTAGCCAAGGAGATGGCTGGTCCTTCCATCATCCTCTGCTTCCTGGTGGCTGCTTTCTCGTCAGTTTTGGCTGGACTCTGCTATGCAGAGTTTGGGGCCCGTGTCCCCAAGGCCGGCTCTGCCTACCTCTACAGCTACGTTACTGTTGGAGAGATCTGGGCTTTTATAACCGGGTGGAACCTCATTCTCTCCTATGTGATAGGTACGATGCCAGGCAGCATGGGGAACTTCTGGGGGCAGCATGTGGTGCTGTGGGGGCAGGGTGTGGGGTGGGATCAGCAGGGAGGTGGGTGCTCAAGTGCGGGTGGCTGGTGCCAGCCTGCCCTGGGCTCGAACTAATACACAGATTTGCTGTCGACCAGGTACGGCCAGTGTGGCTCGAGCCTGGAGTGCAGCATTTGACAACATCATCGGCAACCACATCTCCACCTTCTTCGCCAACAAGACCACAATGCACATTCCGGGAGTGCTGGCTGACCGTCCAGACTTCTTTGCTGTAATCCTGATTTTGCTGCTTACTTGTGAGTGCACAGGAGCAGCTCCATGGTGCCATGGGTGATGGTGTGGGAGCCTGGTGGGTCCCTACTCAACTCTTTCATCCCTACAGTTCTGCTGGCCTTTGGTGTCAGCGAATCTGCCCTTGTGAACAAAATCTTCACGACGGTGAACCTGTTGGTGCTGAGCTTTGTCATCATTGCTGGCTTCATCAAGGGAGACATCAAGAACTGGCAGCTTTCAGAGGAGTATTGTGTCAACTGCTCGCAGTCAGACTCACCGGACGACATGTAAGTAGAGCAGCCATGCCAGGCCAGTGTCTGGCACAGGGCAGGCATAGGCCCTGCTGTCCCTGCACCCCACAGCAGCTGCTCTACTCCCTTTTTTCCAGGAAAAAAGCTTTTGGCTCGGGTGGGTTTTTCCCCTTTGGACTGGAAGGGGTCCTGGCTGGTGCTGCCACTTGTTTCTACGCCTTCGTGGGCTTTGACTGCATTGCCACCACAGGTACTGCTTTGGGTGAGGGGGGCGTGGGCATTTCGCCTGTACAGCCAGCAGCTGGCTGGGAGCTGAGGGGGAGGATGCTCTGTGGTGTGGGAAAACAGCTGGTCTCACCACTCCTGGGAGGTTTCCCTGTGGAGTCTGTGTCTTCAGCTGGGCCAGACAAAAGGGCTCAGAGCCTGCCCTGCCCCAGGAAAAGTGGCTCATTACACCACATGGTGGGAGCAGGGCTGCACCCTGCCTGTGCCGGCAGCTCCCAGAGCAGCGGGGAGCCTTTTGACTGCTGAGCCGAGGCTGTGACAGTGCTGGGAATTGCTGGTGCCTCCTAGTTATTTCCCAGCCTCAAGCAGCCTTTTTCTAAATGACTGGGTTCATGCAAAATTGCTGCTTCCTGGAGCACAGGCAGCTCTCTTAATTTCCTCTCATTACCCCAGAAATCTACTTAGTGGGTGGCTGGTACAGGCTGTTCTGCCTGACCTCCTTGCCTGTGCCACCCTGCCCCCAGGGGCTGCCCAGCAGCCTCCTCCTTTTCCTGCTGCCGAGCCCCTTGCTGGGAGCATGGTGCAGCACACCTTTGCAAAGCTGAGGTACGTGGAGGACCTCCATTCAACAGGCTCTATGGGGAGAGGGAGCTGCTGGTGGAGGGGGAAGGGCTGGCATGGCCAGGGGGACTGCAAGCCCAGGCTGCCAGGCAGCTGTATCCCTTCTGCCATGGCAGCAGCATGGCGAGGGACCCGTCCTCTCCAGCAGCCCCTGCTTGCTGCTCCCTAGTCCTGTGCTGCCATGGAAAGTCCCTATTCTGGCTCATCCCCTGGGGGTCCTTGCCCCATGCTGTGTGGTGGAGTGGGGTACATGTGGCTTTTTGTGTCTTCACAGGGGAGGAAGCCAAGAACCCACAGCGCTCGATCCCCATTGGCATCATTGCGTCCCTCTTCATCTGCTTCGTGGCTTATTTTGGGGTCTCTGCGTCCCTGACTCTAATGGTGCCCTACTTCCTCCTGGACAAGAACAGCCCTCTGCCTGAGGCTTTCAAGGCAGTTGGCTGGGAACCTGCCCGCTATGCCGTTGCTGTTGGCTCGCTCTGTGCCCTCTCCACCAGGTAGGACTGGCTCTATTGCTGGCACTGCATGGCACAGCACAGGGATTGGCAGCATTCATCCTGGCCGGGCTGGGGATTTGCTCTGTCTAGCTACTATCCTGCTCCTGGCATAGAGCTGATCCCTTCCCTTTCCGGGTGGTAGATGTGGACTGTTTGCTCTTTCCGTGGCAGCCTGATGGGCTCCATGTTCCCCATGCCCCGAGTGATCCATGCCATGGCAGAGGATGGGCTGCTCTTCACGTGCCTCTCCCAGATCCACAGTCGCACAAAGACCCCTCTGAAAGCCACCATCATCTCGGGGTTCTTTGCAGGTAAGGCTCCTGGCCACCTCCTCACGCCCAGCCCTCCGGCAGTCTGGAGCTGTGCTCATGCTGCGTGTCCTCATTGCAGCGCTGTTGGCCTTCCTGCTTGAGCTGAAGGACCTGGTGGACCTCATGTCGATTGGCACACTGCTGGCCTACTCCCTGGTGGCAGCGTGTGTGCTCATCCTCCGGTGGGTGACTCCTCGTGTTCGGTGCTGCCCAGGGTGGATATTCTTACGTTGCCCTGGGGGCTTGTAGCCACAGCTTTTTTCCAGGGGCATGCAGCCTGGGGAAGTGTCAAGCCCCTAAGATGGAGGCTGCTGACCAGAGCTTGTGTGTGTCTCTGGGCTTATCCTTGGAGTGGCTGTCACGGAGCCGCTGCCAGAGCAGCAGGGATATGAGGGTGCTACCTGCTGTTCCCTTGGGCTAGGAATTTCCTTGGGCTCTGCTGCAAGCTTGTCTTACCTGCCCAGGTACCAGCCCAGACAGCTGAACTCCCCGCAGGCCATGGAAATGCTGGAGCTGAATGGGAACGAGGAGGAGAGAGTGATCATGAACCCGGCCATCGCTGCTGCCAGTGCCCAGCACAAAGAGACGTTGTCCCTGGTGATGCTGTTCAACCCGCCTGGGGACACCCCCACTGCACTCTCAGGGCGCATTGTTTATTTCTGTGTGGCGGTCATTGGTGAGTGAGGGGAACTGGCGGCTGGTTTCCCCTCCTGCCAGGGGCTGGAGTGTTTTGGCACATTTCTGCAGAGCTGGGAAGGGATGGAGAGCATGCCAGGCAGAGGAGAGGGGCCAGGCAGCACAGGTTGCCAGCCGCTGTTGGCAGTGCCAGCAGGCGCTGAACCCTGAGCAGGGTGCCAGGTGCAGGGTACAAACCACAGCTGTGGTTTGGGGTGCACAGGCGTTGTTGGAGGACATGAGTGCTAAACCAGGGATGTGCAGGTGGTCATGGGAGATCCCTGTGATGAGCCTGACACACGCTGGCCACCAGCAAAAGCAGTCCCCAGTCCCTTGAGAGTTCTTGGTTAAGGCTAGCGAGGTTTGATCTGTCTATTAGTGGCTCCATTGTACAGCCCAAATGGGGTGGCTCAGCCAGGTCTGGGTAAGTATCAGAGCTGGGTCCAAGCCCAGCTAAATGTAGGCTCCCTGCGGCTTGCTGGTCTGGGAGGTGCGTCCAGCAAAGCACTTTCTGGAGTGCTTTGGGGTGGGTTTTAGAGACAGCGGGTGCTGGACTTGACCAAGAGGAGTGGGTGCCTCAGCCCAGCTGTTGGTGAGGCTCAGGGCCCCAGGGAGGCCACATGCTGTGCTGCCTCGTGACTGCCTCCTCTCTTGCAGCCACACTGATCACAGTTATCTGCATGGTCCTGACCCTCAATGTGGCTGCGCTGAAGGATGCCAATGTGGGCTGTGTTGTGGCCCTGGTGCTGCTCCTCATGGCTCTGCTCATTCTCACCATCATCATTTGGAGGCAGCCGCAGAGCAACGCACGGTTAAACTTCAAAGTGAGTGCACCCCCCTGCATCTTGGTGTCTGCACCCCCATGAACTCCCCATGACCTGGGCATTGCAGGGTTTGCCAGAGCTTGCTGCCAGGCAGTCCCCAGGAAAGCCCAGGGCCCTGAGATGCATCTCTCTGAGGTGCAATCCCCGGTGTGGAAGTACCCGGGTGCTCTGGGCTATGGCAGGGAGGGTGCCACTGTCGGAGCCTCAGCCCCCCACAGGGGTTCTGAGGAGGCCGGGCCCCCCGCAGGGGTTTGCCCTGCTATCTGGCCTTGAGACTCTCTTCCTTCAGTCCGTGATGTTGAAAGGAACGAAGTGAGACATCTTCTTTGCTGTATCAGAGTTGTTTATTATATTTTATCAAAATCTAGGAGGACAGCGTCCTCCCAGGACACAAGAGCAGAAAGGCAATGGCAGCTGAAAGGCAGCTACCTTTTATATCTAACTGACAACCATTCAAGAAACAATACGTATCTTATTTTCTTTTTCACACCAGTGAACCTGCATCTTATTGATATGTCTTTCCAATACCAGCTTTTTTCCACCAACCACCACACCACAGGATCTGGTGTCACAGAAGAAGGGAAGAGAAAGAGGAAAGAGAAGAAGATGAAGAAGAAGAAACCGACACCCAAAAGCATCCATCTTGAGCCCATATAGTACATAGGACAAAATCTAAATCTGTGACTAAATTCTCTGTGCTGCAAAAGCAAAAGGCTTTTCTCACTTCTTGGGTGTTTTCGGCTCATCCAGGATTGAGGGCAAGCTTTCCCATGGTCTCAGATCAACATCCAGGCCAGCCCGGGGTGCCCTGGGGATGAACGCAGACCCAGGGGGAGGAAGAAAGGCTTCCTGGCCTCTCTTGACTCCCACAGGGTCCCTCCATCGGCCAGTAGCATCCTTGAGCCCAGCCTGGTGCCTCAAGGCACAGCTGACACAGCCTCTTGTCCCTTGCAGGTACCTTTCCTCCCACTCCTGCCAGTCTTTAGCATCTTCGTTAACATCCTGCTGATGGTACAGATGAGTGCCCGCACCTGGGTGTGCTTTGCCGTCTCTATGGTTTTGGGTAGGTGTCCTGCAATGGAGAGTGCAGTGCCCACAGGTCTCTCCTGGGGGTCTCTAGTGCTGACAGCCCACCACTGCACATTTCATTATGGAAACTGTCCTGCAGGTTTTATGATTTACTTCACCTACGGGATTCAAAACAGCGTGGAAGGGAAAAATGCAGAAAAAGCCCCTGCTGCAGTAGAAAAGCCTCTGCACCATCCTGGACTGGACCTCAGCCCTGGTGCTGCTGCGATCTGAGGGGCTGGGCACCAGTGCTCCATGGACCTCTTTGCCACTTGGGGACGAGATCATCATCCACAGAGTACATCCATCCCCTCTCCTCCAGAGACTGAGTCCCAGAGTGAAGTACTAAGGCCTGAACAACAGGCCCTGAGCCAAAGCTGACCTAGGATGAACCTTCCAACCAAATGCTGTATGTTTCCACTCATTAACGAAGTGTTGTTATATCTGTTTATTTATTGGCAAAACATGTATTCACCTTTCCATATCTAGAAACAGGGTAAGGCCACATCTGGCCTAATTAGGGGGTGTAGCGTCAAGGGCAACTCCCTTGGATCTTCTTTGAGCCCTGGCCAGGCTTTGGGAAAAAGCTAGCAGGAAAATGAAATTAGAAATTATGTCAGCTTGTTTGTTCAGCAGTGTAAAACCTGGGCCCCAGTGAAGTGGGGGAGCCTCGTGGCCTGCAAAGGTGGAGGCACTGCAGGAGTTCCTGGCATGGTTCTCCAGTCCTTGGCTGTGACAGCTTCCCCCCACAGCTGATGCCTCTCAGACTTGGATGGTGTATCTTTATTGGGGTAAGTGGTGATGTATCTTCCTTAATCGCTGTAGGCTTTCTTTCCTAGCAATGATTAGCAGTGCTAAGCTTATCCCTTTGTAATTCTTTGCCAATGGTTAGGTGCATTGCTTAGCTTATCCTGCCATGGTTCTCTGCAGTTTGCATCATAGTAAATGCCACTGTTCCTTAAGTTGGTGTCTGTGTCTCTGACCCTACCCACCAGCAAAACAAAATTGGCGTAGTCAGTCGGGTCAGAACAAACTTGCTTTTTAAATTTAAATGTAAGGAATCATTCTTGTCCGAAATTCCCAGATGGGAAGACCTTCCATATAGTTCACTGGCTCTCGAGTAGGCTAAGGTTGGAGGAGCCTGTGAGTAATGGGGAAGTCAGTTAAAAGAAGCTGAACTGCCGGATGTGTTGAAATGCATCCAAAGATTGCATACTGAGAAAGGAAAAGAACTTGTGGGTTTGGGAAGGCAAGGATGGATTTTGTTAACAGTGTATCAAACAAAACACCAACAAAAGGAACAGTTGTTGAAGTGCTCTAACGTGGTGACAGATGTGTGAATTGCACAATCAAATTGTAATGCTGAAGTGCCAAAATAAGCTGCTTACTGATAAGTTGAACCAGTTGGCTACCAGACTGTAGCCAAGAAGGCTGCAGATGGAGTAGCTCAGTATAAGGAGGGGGCAAGTGAATCACAAGAAAAGGCATGCAGTGACTGCAGAGGCAGCTGTGCAGTGGGATACCAGTAAATGGAATGGAGATAGATGGGATTATGTGGGTTCTGAGGAGGTCAGTTCCCCAGATGAATTTGTAGATGTGAGACCAGCATGGAGATGAAAGGTGGAATTAGATGCTAATGGTCAGCAGGTCAGGAGGGATACTCATAGAGGATTATACTCAGCATGAAGTAAATGAAATATTTGAACAGTTTAAGCAAAGACCAGGGGGACCCCTCTTCTCTTGGATGGTGTGCTTGCATGACCAGGGAGCATAAGGGATAACCCTAGACTCAGGAGGCTCTAAGAAGTTTTTGGTTTTAAGCTTGGACTCTTCTGCGCAGGATTCATTTCGGAATAACATGCATGAGACTAATTTGTTAGCTTTGGCTGCTTTGGATGTAATACTAAATAACCTACAGAAAATGATTGGCCAGAATC
Source organism: Erpornis zantholeuca (assembly GCA_013400515.1). Lineage (NCBI taxonomy): Eukaryota > Metazoa > Chordata > Aves > Passeriformes > Timaliidae > Erpornis > Erpornis zantholeuca. The sequence goes on along the minus strand of VZTN01002238.1, from coordinate 18,005 downwards.
TGAAAATCAGAGGTATACATTGCAATATTGCATACAATGAGAAGCATGAGAACCTCATGGGATTTTTTATTTGTAGGTAACGTTACTGAAAATACAAGTAGTCACTCCAATATTTGTACTTGTAACTTTATCACAATGATGGGATTTTATTTTTTTATTTTTAGTTTATATTTTTTTAATTGAGATTTTAGTTTTTTACCTCCTTTTATATCTAGTCAATTTTTGCCATCTAACTGTACACTGATTCAAGACTTGCAGCCTACTCCCATTGCTATGAACTGGTAAAGGAACTGTTAACAGCACACAGACTTCAGGCGCTTGCTGAAACAAGCACAAGAGAATGGACAAAAGACTGATTGCTGTCCATCATGGCATGGCAGAAATACATCATGTGATGGAGCAGGTGAAGAAAGACCAGAACACTGATGGTGGGACACTTTTTGGATGGGTGTCTACAGCTGCCAGAATTCTCAACCGAGTGCTTCACCCTGTTGTCATTTTATTGATGCTAATCCTTTTGATTTTTTGTTCTAATAATTGCATTGTATTTTAAGGCGTGGGTGATTATGGAATGCTTATCTTACCAGCTACCTCCACTGACAGTAGACACTCTATGTGGTGCCAAAGCATGAAATATTCTCAAGCTCTATTTGGATATTGTGAAGCTTGAGTGACTGTAGTCACAGGGTGTATTATGTGGGAAAACGACTGGCAACTCTGTGGACAGGTAACTGGGGGATACAGTTAGAGGAAACTGAGGAGTTACAACAGTACGGAAGTTATAGGATATGTGTTACACTGTTGCTTAGGTTGGTGTCTGTGTCTCTGACCCTACCCAAAACACAGAACTGCAGAGCTGGGTCCTGTGCTGCCCATTCCCCTCACAGGGAAGTCCCCTGGTTGGATGGGAGCGCTGGTGGGCCAGGGTTGATCTCTGCCCTCCTCCAATCCTGCAGAGGGGCAGTGACACCAGCACAGCCTTCCTGCCATGAAAGTTGTTTTTCCCGTGCATGGGAAACCACATGTGGTGGTGCAGTGGTACTCATTCCATTTGTCATGTGGCTGAGTTCACCACCTCCTCCCTGCTTTCCAGGTACCAGGCATGTACATGGCAGCCATGGCTGGAGCTCTGCAGGAAGGCTTAATATGACTTGTTCTGGTATTCAGGGCACTGCCAGCAGACTGGTGCTGCCCTGACCGCACTGCTCTTTCTCGAGTGTTGGTGACATGCCCTCTGTGCAGTACTTTTGTGGTACTTTTGCGTACTTTTTTCCAACTTCATCTGCCGCTCTATAATTTTAAAGCCAGTTTTTAAATCTATTAAATTAAATGTTTTTTAAGTGCTTTTCTCTGTTGGTCTTGCTACATCTCTTGTTAATGCCCTGTGGTTATGGGCCCCTGGGCAGGACCCTACAGGCCACTGGGCTGGGTGCCAGGCTGGTGCCAGTACAGAAGAGTGCTTGGTCCCAGCTGGCTCTGCTGGGTGACATCCCTGCCCAAAACCTGCCAGATGGAGCCACTAAGTCCTTGCGCTGTCCCCTGGGACAGTGAGCCTGTGAGCCAGGAGCTGTGATGTGCTTCAAATGAGCTCCAACCAGTGCTGCTGGTACCTGGGGGGGCAGTTCAGCAACCTGTCATGGCCCTGCCTTACAGGCCCTGTGCTGGGAGGGATTCTGTCACCAGGTCCCAGGGCAGTGGATACAGTAAAGGAAATTCTACCTTCTGGAGGTGCCAGCAGTGGCCTGCAGAGGAAGCCTGACCAGAAGCTGGGCCTGTATCCATATAAGATGATTATTTTCCAGATTTTGGTCTGGTGTAAATCAGACCTGACATTATTATCCAAAATAAACTAATTTAAGGCAGATGGACCATGCTTGCTTTTGGCATCTCTCGCTGTTTATTGGCAGTGGTGCTGGGTCACTGCATGGTCAGTGGTGAGGGCCCTGCCCCATTGGCTCCGCTTGGCCCCTGGACTGTGCCTGCAGTGAAAGGGGCTGGGGGTCCTGCTCTGGCCCCAGGCCAGGCACTGACTGGCCCAGTGTCCCATGCTGGGGTGCCCCACAGAGCCTAAAACTCAGCCCCTGGACACAGGTGACTCCTCAAGTGCTCCCAGCCCTCCTAGTCAGGCTGGTGCCTTAGTGTGCCATGCTGGTTTTATCACTCTGCCTCGTGGGTATCTTCTGGCCAGGGGCAGCACGTGGATCCCTGCTGAGCCTTGAGTCTGCAGTTGTCCTGGTGTGGGCTGGGGAGTCAGTGCCACATCGCCCTGTTCATGCCCAGGGCCTCAGCCAGGCATCCTGCCCTTGGCTACCAGCCTGTGGAGGCTGCCCCAGCTCTGTACACCCACTCTGGGGGGTCCCTGTCTCCCTCTGCGTGCAGGCCAGCAGGGCTGTCAGGGATGGCACCACATCCTTTGCTGGGCAGCACCTCTGCCTTTCCCAGGTCGCACTGGTGTTACTGCACATCATAGGGCATCAGTTGGTGGGTGAACAACACCCAGCCAGAGCCTCAGTGTGTGTGCTGTCTACACAAACCATCTGTTCCCACTGCTGTACCCGGTGCCCCAGCAGCCTGCTCCGATAGCAGCCCAGGGCTCCATCCTGTGGAGAGGGGCTGGGAGAGAAGCATGCTCCTGGTGAAGCCAGTTGGAGGCTGAGGGCTGTAGGGTGGGCTTCCCCTCCTGTACCAGTCTGGAAGGGGCCATTTTGTGGTTTGAGAAAATCAGCAAAAAGCAGAGCCTGGCTTTGCTGTTGAGAGGCCTGTGATAACCCACCCTTATGGGGAAGGAAGCGTCCAGCCCCACCACAGCTGCATGCGGTTTGCCCTGACAGTTGGGACATTTCCTCAGGCTTGATTTGTGATTTCTTTGTTGCAATTCCCCCAGATTGAAAGGGGAGCTGGAGGGTGAGCAGGCAGGTGGTTGGGTGGTTGGTGTTGCAGTGGAGGCCTGGCTGCAGGGAGGCAGTGCTGGTGGGTTGGGGTGTTGAGAGTGCAGAGTCTGAGCCTCCCCTCTGGCTCCACCACATCCCATGGCATTCATAACTTCATAGCCAGCTGCCTTTGGGGGATATGGGGCTTTCCTAGTGGAGCCTTCGCAGCAGCTTGCCATCTCCAGGGGGGCTCTCAAGAGGCTATGAGTGTGGCCATGCAGGCTGGGGGTGGGATGATGAGGGGCTTTGGAGAGAGAGCTGCAGCTGCAGAACCTGCCCCTGCACTGCTCCCTGGCCAGAACAGGCCCTGGCAGGCGGAGATGTAGCAGATTAAATTTTGATCCGCTTGGGAATTAAAATAGGCTGGCAAGTCTGCTCTGCTCTGTAACACCAAGTATTTTAATGTGGAGGAGTTAATGTGCCACCTTCTTCCCCATAAAACCAGCGAGCACCGTCAGATCCCCTTCCCCGCTGGTGGGGTGGAGCTGTGGTGGCTGCTGAGTGGGATGAATCCATCAGCAGGGTCCGAGTCCTGGAATCTAGGGAATTGACTCCAGGCAGATAGGCTCACTGGTATAACAGAGCAAACTGTTATCAGCCCTTGATATTTCTGCAGCAGCACTGGGTTGTGCTGTAAGCCCCCACAGTCCTCAAGAGCTCTAGGAGATCAAAGCCCGTGATGGGTGAGATTCTTATCACTCCTTACTCACCTGGCTCCAGGCAGGCCCCAACCCTTCTGTTCTCTGTGGTGAGCTTAAACACGCATGACCCAGAAGCCGAGAGGAGCATGTGTGCATCCAATAATCCTCTTGGCCCTGAGCTGTGGCAGGTGGCCAGCTCTCTAATCACACAGGCTTAATCCTCGCCTCGCTCTGCCTTTGCAGGTCTAGCATGATGACTTGCTGCCAGGTGGTTGCTCTTCTCTTACTCTCCTTTCTTCCCAGTGCTGCAGCTGCTGCCCTGGTTCCCGCTCTTTTCCCCCAGTCCACACTGCAACTAGTCAAAGGGTGGCTCCTGTCACTCTGTCCTGGAGCTGACAACATGCTGTGATGATGCCTGCACCCGGCAGGACATCACCCTGGTGCCTCTGAGGAGCACCTCTCTTAGGAGACAGCTGTATCCCAACAGCACCCACACCCTCACCATGGTGGAAGCGAGCCTGTGAGTGAGTGGTGTGGAGAGGAGATGGCAGAGGCAGCACGGGCAGTGCAAGTGGCACATTTGTGGTGCAGATGGGTAGTTTTCCATCTGATGAACTACCCCTTCTCTGCCACCATCAGCATCTCCACAGGCTGCACAGGTGTACTAGTTTCCCTAATTCATACACAACAGATTTCTTTGGTAATCCCAGAGTTTTATGGCTGTTGCATCCCCCTGTCCTCCTTAAGCTTTCCCATTTTCCTGCTGTGTTTACCCAGGCAATTATTCCATCTCTAATTCATATTCTCCACGAAGGATCTCACACTGATGGTGCTTTGCAAGGCTGGACAGATGACTGCTTGTATTTTTCACTCTTAAGTCAATGTTCTGTTCCATTTCATTGCATCTCAGGGGCAGCCTGCATCACAGGCTGGTCAATGCTGTCATTGCTTAAACCCACTGAAGAATAAATATACAGGTCTTTCAAGACCTGTGACAGTGTTACGGGCACAGCAACCTGACTGGCAAAACAAACAGCTAGGAGACATTTTGACAAACTAAATGTAACACCCCTTCTAGCTCAGTTATCAAGACTTCAGGGTAATGCGAGTGTTAAACTAATTTAACTGCATAGTCTGCAGATGGGTGTGCAACAGTTTCTATCATCCTGGATGAGATAATGCAGGAAAAATCATGACACATTTACTGGGCAGGGAGCAGCTGCTATTGTTTACATAATACAAACCAAATTTACAGACAGAATTTAACTTGTTCAGTGGAATTACCTGCCCTAGCTGAGAGGTTCTTGGGGACAGATCAAAAAGGGTTTACATCTCTTCTGATCTCTTATTTGGGCCTAAGAACAGGCTAGAGAGTGCCAGCCATTCTTTTCTTGAAATAGGAAGAAACAAAGGGAAGGAAGTTCTTGGTTCCTTCCTCTCTGAAGTGGCCACTGACCATTTGTTATGTGGGACAGCACTACAATTATGGGGTAATTGCAGTTGTTCTTGTTTGGGCCCCTATCTCTACTATCCCCTCATATGAAGTTTGTCCCCAGTCTCAGTCAAGTTCTTCTCAGTGGTGGCTTGGGTCCCCAAGTTAACCACAGCCCTCTGGCAGCCCTGAACTGTGGCTTTGCAGGCACATGCCAAGCCCCAGTACAGTGCCAGAAGCTGCTGGTTTTCACTGGGGTAGGCACCTTCTGTCAGTTGGCATGTCAGTTTGCCAGGGTTACTTGCCTGTTCAGGTGTAATCCCAGGCTATGGGAGGTGATAACCAGCCCAGGCACTTGCCCAAATCCTTCCACACACTGCCACCCACGGACCAGCCGCCTCAGGACACATTTCAGTATTGACTCACCCAAAAATTGTCTTCTCTTACCCAGGATGACACCAGATTACAAAGATTACCCATCATATGCCAGCAGTGTTAATTAGTAGTATTAAACAACTCACGTAAAGGTGAGCAGGGACCTTGTGAGCAGGAACAATAATGCCACCCACACCAGGTAGGAGTGGGAAATGAGATTTTCCACAAGGCAGCTCCCCCAGCAAAGCAAGGCCATCAGTGCCAGGGCAAAGCACAAAGCCATGGTTTGTACCAACATGTTCCCAAAGCCCAGCAAAGTAAAGAGATAAGAAATGCAGCCAACAAACACTGTGACCCAACAGGAGCTGCCTACTTAGTAACTACTATGACTAAAGCACACTTAGCACAAAACTGCCACTGTCCCAGGGCCCACACTGGGCACCAAAGAGGACTGTGGTGGGCTGACCCTGTGTGGACACCAGGTACCCACCAAGCTGCTCTCTCACTCCCCTCCTCAGTGGGAGGGGGCAGGGAGAAAGGAAGATGGGAATGGAATTTATGGGCCAAGATAAAGGCAGTTTAATAAAACAAAAGCAAGGCTGCATGTGGAAATAAAGGAAAACTAAATATTTATTCTCTACTTCTGACCAGCAGGAGATGTCCGGCCACCTCCTGGGAAGCAGGTCTTCAGTACACAGAGCAGCTGCTCCAGAAGACAGAGGCTGTAATAAGGAATGCCCCCCATCTCCTTTCTCTTAGCTATTATTGCTGAGCAGATGCCTTATGGTCTGGAATATCCCAAGATCTTGCCCCCACCCCAGTCTGCTGGTGAGTTGGAAATGTTAAGAGACAGACTCGAAGCTGTGGGAACAGTGTTCACCACTAGCCAAAACACTGGTGTGTTATCAACACCTTCCTAGCTACCAATACAAAACACAGCTCTACGAAGACTGCTAGGGGTAAAATTACCTTCATCTCAGCCAGACCAAATACAACTGTTTATTTTAAAAAATTAACAGAAAATTTTAACAAAATCACACCGAACAGCGAGGATCTGAAAAGCCAGGCAGCACTGGGGGCATCATGAAGAGAAATGCTCTGCAGGCCCTGACCAACCCAAGGGCTAGATGTGCAGACAAGCACCTCCAGGTGGATGATAAGACCTTGTCCGCTTCTCTCATTCAAAGAATGATACTGTTTATTAAGCAGGTGAGGTTGTAAATTAGAAACCTCAATCTCTTGTGCAGCCTCACTAGGTGCCCAGGCACCTGGAGGGCTCCAGTGGTGGTAAGCTTTTAAAAACAGTTCCATTTGAAAGCAGCCATGGCTGCAGTTGCAGCTTGGAGGAAGCCACCTGCTTAAGTGCAACAAGAAGAGTACGTCATAGCATAAGGTGTGTGTGACATGCTGCATTTCTTCTTGTCCAGAATCCTGCAGAGCTGTCCATTTTTTTCCCTTGTTGCCCTGTATCAGCACAGAACATCCTCTCTAGATCAGAAAGAAGGGAGAATGAACACACGTATATCCACAGTCTAAGGAGGGTCACCTTTTGCTGGAACTTGGATCTCACTCCATACCCTGATCCCAAATGCGAGAACAGGGCTAGCTCTGGAAGGACAGAGCCCTCTGTGAGCTAGAACCCATGAGGCAACTAATAGATTGCAGGCTGGTGATTTGCCTTCTGCATCTGAATGATCTTGCCAAAGCCACCTCTTCCCACATCGTAGTCTGTCCGGTATTCATCTCGCACCTGGGGCACAGCAACAACACACATATTAGTATCCTGCACTCCCTGCCTCCTACTAGACTTCAGAATCATCATCCCCTCCTTGCTCAGTTGGTGGGGAACTGAAGTTCAGATCAGAAGAGCTTCTTCTGAGATCTCTTCAACTAATCCACCAAAAAGTTGGTAATGGTGGTGAAAATGACAAATAAGGATTTATCTGATGGTTAAGATTTTTTCAGGTAAGAAGAAGATCACAACATGTTTTCATTTATCTTTTCAGTCCATCTGTCTGAATTGCGAGGCTTGGCCTCCAGAACATTTTATCCCATCTAAACCTCATCTTTGCCCTTGGGGAAACTGCTGTGTTATGAGATTGGCCTGGCAGCCACACTGTTTCTCTCTATCAAATTCTGGATCATTTCAAGGGTACTTGCTTGGATTAGGGAACATTCTGCTTGCACTGCAGGAAGTTTGGAGTCCTAGACAGAAATGGCCTTAAGTTCTATTTCCAGCTTTTAACACCAGGTACCAATTACCAAAACAACCTGGGAGACACGAAACTTCATCATCAGCTCTTTACAGCCTGCGCATTGCTCTCCATGAGACAAAACCAGCAAATAAGTAGAGTCTTACAGGATCAAATTCAGGGATGATCTGGCATTGCTTTTACCTGTCCTCCAGTCTTTCCTCTCCCATACTGCCGCCCCTCCTTAAAGCCTGCATCCCAGTCCGTGCGGATGATGCGGTCGTCCAGCCGCGTGCCGTTGATAAACCGCATGGCGTGCTCAGCATCTGCTCTCGTGTAGTACCTGGGGCACTCTGTAAGGACAACTAAGTGTGCTGTTTTGTTGGGTCCAGGGGAAAAAAAAAAAGGGAACTATTGTACTTGAGAAGCAGAACTCCCCCCCGCCGCCTTCCAGCCTTTTCTACTCTTGCTGCTCTTCCCTGTGGGATCAAAAACTGCACTTGTGTAAATACAAGCTAAAACCAGCTAATGCTCAGAAAGGATTCTGCACTTTAATGTTAGTACCTGCACAGACAAGACAATGGAACAAAGACATTAAAGCCTTGCTAAGGGCAAAAATCAGTAATATGCCTTTTTGTACTATGTAAAACTTGACTGAAATAGAACAAAAGGAGCAGGCTTCACGAGAGAGTTTTGCACAGACAGCTCCTGGCACAACCTGTACGAGCATGTACCCTCTGCTTGAAAATGCCTCCATGGCTTATCCTACTACTTCCTTCAGGTGTACAGTTGAGGTGAAAGTAAACATGTACTCTGGACATGGAATACGTCAGGCTGATGACTGTGACCATTCTCATTTTGGCCCTAAAATCATTAAAGAAATTAATGAATTAGAGGGGCTCTCTGCCACCTCCCTAAAGTACAGCTCTGGTAGCACTTGTCACGTATGGCACCAGTGCACAATCGGTCTCAGGGCGTGGAGAGGAAGGTGCAAGGATGGACGGGACGTGCTTGGTAGGAAGCACCTGGCTATCACCTTTCCAGCAGCAGTACAGATACACCTGCTGTGCAGAGGAACTACAGGTGCCAACCGCACGCGTGCTGACGGAAGGGAACCAGAAAGGATACTCTACAAAGCAGAAGCCACAGGGGGTCTTCTTGATCTTGTCCAGACCCATGACAATCCTCTTGACATCTCCGCACTTGGAAAAGAGCTCCTGGATCTGCTCCTCGGTGGTGTAGAAGGACAGATTCCCGACATACAGCGTAGAAGAAATCTTCAGGGATTTCTCCTGCAGCTGCCTGCTACCCTGCGGGCACAGAGGCGCACGCCGCGGGGTCAACGCGCTCGCCGTCCCGTTCCCACCGCCCCGTACCCTCCCGCTGTCCGGCTCCTCGCACGGCCTTGCCCCGGCCTCAGCCCTCCC
>VZTN01002236.1:124426-164426 GCA_013400515.1 Erpornis zantholeuca | reverse complement strand
TTTTTGTTTTGTTTGGTCTCTTTTGGGACTACACATGGGAAAAAGGAAGTTGAGAGGGAATTTTGGAAAGTTTTCAGCTCTGCTCTACCTCTGCTTCCACGGAAATACAGGGCTAAACACCTGCTATTCTCAAAGGGAACTGAGGCAAATGCTGAGTGTTTTCTCCTTGTTGCAGAGCAGGTTTTTTTTTGTCTCTTCAGAAATGTTAATGTTCAATTCAATAGAATTTTTAATAATACATTTTTAAAATTTACTTTGTGCTGCTACAAAAGAGCATTTTGTTTGAGACTAAAACAATGCTTTTATGCCAAAGAAGCAAGGTTGTTTTTGCCTACAGGGTGTGCATTCATAGCCAAAGCACACAGGATGTTTGCAGATATCTTCTTTGCTGGTAGTACAAATTTTCTCCTATGTATTGCTTCCATCACAAGCTCTCAAACTGTTTTCAAGCAACATTTTTCCACCTGTAATCTGTGGAGTATTTGTGAACCAAGAAACATTTGAAAGCAGCCTAGAAAAAAACCTGTAACTCCCTTCTTCTCTTACTGTATGACTGCAGAACAGAAATACATTAAAAAAATGCTACATACATTGATACTTGCATAGAAGATGGGGTGAAAAACAGAAGTGAAAAAAGAATCTGTAAAGTTACTCTGTATTTTATTTTATTTTATTTTATTTTATTCAAACTGAAAATAATTGCAGCAACATTAGGCATGAAGGACATTATATCTGATTTTTTTTTTTTTTTTGCTTTTCTGAGGTAATTTTAGTCCAGTACAGCAATGAAAATATTGAGGAGGAGGTTTTCTAAATAAATTAATGCTGTTATCCCTATTTTACAAGAAGCAACAATGAAATTCATTGAGGAAATTAATGTTTCTATAAGGACACATACATAAACAGCGCTTGCTTTTGACACCTCAAATGGAAATTGGACAGACTTCACCATTTAAAACTTGCATTTGAAGCAGTATTATGAGGATAAACAAATACATGTGCATTTCAGGGCTATTTCTGCAGTCAGACACTATGTTTTATAATTTCAGGCTTGTAATTTATTCCACTTAACCTCGGGCACTCTCGCTGCAGGGCTGCATGAGGAGCAGAGCTACTGCAGTGTATGGGGTTAGTGCACCCAGCAAGCTGATAAGGGAGAGGGGAGCTCTATGCCCCCAGGTCCAGCCAGTAGCGAGTCTGAGCACGTATTCCCAGTGGGCACACACACACAAATATACCCAGAGCATATATACATGCACATACAGCCACATGGACCAAGCCAGACTGAGAACATTGTGCTCAGGAAATCACAAACAACACTGGTGACCTAATCCTGCTCTCTTCTCTGGCTAAGCAGAAAGAAAGGCACTGAAAACTGCATATGAATACATATAATATGGAACCCTACAGCAGAGTCTGTCTGGTAGCTGCCACGGGGTCCCAGTCTACTCAGTTGCTGGCTCCTGCACATATGAGACCCTTGGGTCCACAGCCCCAGTCCAACAGCCAGTGCAGAGCCCCTCACTCACAGAGAGAAAGACACACACACTTGCACACACAAACACAGGATCTCTCTGGAAAGTGTCTTTAAACACCTCTTTAAGCAGCAGCTGGTCCCTGGATCACCTGGTGTCCCAGTTGCCTCACACTCAAAGACCCACACATGCTAACAGGCCTCCCTGGTAAATGGTTTTGGTGACATGCTGCTCTCTATATCCACCTATACCAGAGAACCACGTATTTTCACTACAGTTCAAGTGCTAAGGCCTGGAATGCTGCTCCTATATATTTTAATTTCTTCCATATCAGTCACTAAGTCTTTTACAAAATCCAAGTAAACAAGACACACATCTCAGAATCAAATGTGTCATTGCTTTGGTGTTGTCTTGCTTTTTGATGTGTCAAGAAGGTGATTTTTTTTTTCTTCTGAAGGATCAGACGTATTGGGAAATGCACCTAAATATATTAAAGGATTGGCAAGCCTAAAGTTTTCACAGTTCACTGTTTTATTTGAAACATTATATACAAGATGCTTGGCAAGCCTGTGTGGATTTCAGGAGGATTAGTGTAATCAGTGTTAGGTTTTACAGTTTTGCTTCTTAAGCTCATGTCCTCAGACAGCTCACGTCCAGGCAAGAAGACAACACATGCATCTGCTCTCAAGTAAGAATCCAGTTTATTTTTCTCCTATTCCAGTGATATGGTGCAGTAAGTTTGAACCCATTTTGCACACTTGTGAGAAGCCTCTTGTGCAGGTAGTTCCGGCAGAAGAATGGATGACTTGGCTTTTGGAGGGAAAAGTGCACTCATGGTTATAAAAGATCCCAATATATTCCTTGATTCAGCTCTAAATCAGAAGATAAAATCTAGTGTTATTTTCAGTTTTCAAACTAATTTTGATTTTTTTCCTTTTCCCTGACTGTCTTCATATTTTTGTAGGTTGACTTCAACAATTACTCTCCAAGTTAGTTCTCATTATTGGTTTTCTTTCTAATTTCTTTGAGTTTTATTTCTTTTGTCACAGTATTTATCCACCAAATATAGTTGTTAAATATTAATTCAAAAGTGACTGAAATCAAGTCAAAGCCACAGGAAATATCTTTAGGATTTGTAACTCAATATCGAAGGAAATCCACATGATGTTATAAAACAAATTCTCTGAATCCTGAACCTGAGGTTCCTGTAAGTGCCATCCAGAGCTAATTCTGTCAGTATGCTTTTCTTTAGCACAAGCCTTGTTTTTATAGTAATGACAGCCTTGTCAGCACACACTAGGAAATAACAAGTTTTGAATGCCACTGATTTCTCTTCCATACATCCTCAAACAAGCCACCGAGGCCTACTTTATAATGTGCTCCAGAATCTTATGGTTACTTTGGTTTGAGAATTCAGTCTGAAGTCCTACTAGCCCATTGTCCAAAATTTATGAACACTTTTAGAAAGAGTCCAAACCTTCTTCTGATTTTCTTGTCTTAAAATTTGAGTCAATGACAATAAATATGTACAGTGAAGCACTGAAAGCTAAACCGTAGTCTTGTAGGCACAGCCAGGTTTGCAGTTAGATTAAATTGTTGATATATTTTTATAGACATGAAGGCAATGACAGTACTTTTGCTTTCAAAGATTTCATTTAAAATCTATATTTTTGCTCATTTTTTTTCTAAACACAAACTGCTACATTTCACAAAACCATAACATTTTTCCTTGTCTTAAATAAGGCACTGGTGATCAATATTTACTGGTTAATTTTAGAAATCAAAAGGAATTAATCTTAAAATTTCTACAGAAGCATACTGTCAAAGCTTTTACCAATTAATAGTTTGATCCCAAGAAACAATTTGTAGTACAATTTGGTCTCATCATTAGCTCCCCTACAATTGAAATGTAAGGAAATTTAAACAAACTATATGAAGGCTTCCAAGAGGTAATGCTAGATCCCAGTCCAGTTCTATTATGCTGTGTCAAGAACCCAAGGTTAATTTCTTTCTCATGGCTTGACTGAAAGGGTGGACATATTCTGTTTCAATGTCAGGAACACAAATTAGCATGACTGGGCACAATCAATAATTTGTGCTCAGAAAAGCTCAAGTCAAGGATAACAAGACTGAAGGTGTGTTGGCAGAGTGAAGCAGGAACCTTAGCTTGTCAGTCCTCACTGTTCAATGTCTAACATCAGTAAAATAAAAACTAATATACTCTAATAGATCCCACTGTTTAACTATATGCTACAGACTTCATAGACCAGGAGCTGGGAAATACTACAGATGGCAGGGAGAATGAAAAAGAGCTGGAAGTTGTGTGATCAGGTGCTAAAAACACCATAATTTTGTACAATAAATACCAGAAACCAGAAAAGGTCAAGCCCTTGAGTGGCACAACAGAGTGTGATAAGACAGGCTGCTGGAGAGATGTGGAAGAGCTTTACAGGTTGTACTCTTTGTATCATATCCACTGATCATGAAAAATACATGAACCTGATCAAGTAAGGTGCTTCTCCCTCTAAGCCTTTAAGGCATGAATTTTATTTTTAAGTCAGTAAACATAATTCCTGTAAATTCATCCGTACTGTTGTTCAGTTTGTCCAGCTTTGCCATCTCTAATTCCTCCCAAAAGATTAGTGATGAAGTGTTTTGCCCTCAATAGTGAGTCAAAGCATCCAGGTCCATGTCACATGGGTTCCAAAATCACATAGACAGCCCTACAGAACTGCAGGGACTGATGCCAACTTTATCCTCTTTCACAATAATCTCATTAGTACCTAGATGTGAGAACATACAACTCAGACATGGAGAATGGGTAACTAGACAAGAAAATGAGTACAAATTAATCTTGATAGATTACACACCACACACAGTCTAATTAATGTTAACTTCCACTTGCTTCTACTTTTTTTGGAGGGGACAGAAAACTGAATTATAACGTTTTAGAAAATGTTGATTAACTTTCCCATCAAAGCAGAGAAAAAAAATCAATCAACAAATTCAGGATAAATTTGATTTTTGAAAACTTGCATTTGATTTTCAGTTTGAAGCTTCTTATAGAATGTGATTGATGGGAATTGCATCTGAAGGAGTGCTATGTTAAGAATGTCAGTATACAAGCATCAGCTTTCTCTCTCAGAAATCTACCTGCAAAAAATTAACTCTTCATAAAAGACTTGTGGGTTTGAGGTTTTCAGAGGGGTTGTGTGGGATTCTTTCCCCTCAGATTATATCATTTTCTAAGAACAAAGGCCAAAGGTTTTGAACTGTTATTTCAGCTGATCCCTGGCATCTGTAGGTTGCACTTCACTGCAAAGCCACTTGACCAAATTACTTTGGAAAAATATAGAACTGGCAATGACAAAAAAGAAACAAAATAAACCTCACTAAAACAAAAACTCAAGCAAGTACTCAGATCCTTCCTCTCCCAATACAGCACCAAGACCAGACTTAAAGCTTTTTCCATCTTTAGCTCCACGGAGTTTTGGCATGTGAAAGCTGAACTTCATCTTTTACCTGCATCTGAGCCTATATGATGGGGTAAGAAAGAGGATTTTAATAGTTACATCAATTTACAAATACTTAGGGAGATGTTCCAGGAAAATTTGTCTTTTGAAATCATAGGACTACACAGCTATGAAGAGACTTATTTTGTCTACAAGTTTTTACAGAGTTCTAAACTTTTAAAGCACACTAATTTGCATTCTACTGTTTTTCATGTGTTCCCAGTATTTGTGTCCTTCTGTCCTCCTGTCCTCCTGTCCTCCTGTCCTCATGCAGTACCTCCAAGAGGAAGAAGTCAGGAGCTATGACCATGTCTACAGTTACCTGTATATGTTCTGATACACTGCAGAGCCCTTAAAAACTGCAAACATTTGGGACAGACTAGCCTCCCTGCTGTGTTTAAACACTGAATAGTGTGAGTAAGTTCAGCTTGCTGGAGGGATTTTTTTTTCTGTTTTACCAGATCAAGATTGACTAAACACATCACTTCAGTGACTGGAAAAATAAACCTTCATAGCTAGAATATTTCATAAAAACAAGTGTTTGTTTTGTGTAGCTTTTTGAAAGTCCAAGACCCAGAAAACCATCTGGAAATGTTTGTCCAAATATATATATTGATAAATTTAGAGTGAGTTTTTGCTGCCAAATGTTCTTCTTTGACAAAATGTTTCCATAATAACCAACAGAAGATCCTCTTGATCCAGTAAAAACAGTAAATAAACAAAAAGCTCTAGCAAACAAAACCCCTCAAATTCTTCTTCCTGGACATGTCTCAGCACACAAGTTTCAACTTCCAGATTCCATTGAGGTAAATTATTTCTTTGCAATAACTTGTAAATGAATAGGCACAACACATAAACTTTCAGTTAATAATTATTGGCTACATTTACATATATAAACAGACATATATTTTACTTTGATGCTTTGTTTCTCTTTTTTGAAGAAGGTAAGATACAAAAAGGAGAGTGAAACCACACATTATAAAAATCAGAATGAATGCTGCCATGTCTATGGATTAGCATTTATAGATTAAGATTTAAACACATTTATAATGAAGTGGAGGAATTCTGAGACATTCCATTTGGCATTCCAGCCCAATTATTAATTCAGTTAGGGTAACTATCCTTAAAAAGTTAACTTCCTCCCATGCACCTTATAGCATTAGGATTTGAAGTCTTTCATGGAAGCTGTTATTTAAATCTGTCCAATTCAAAAAAGAAACTGAGAAATGATCTTTTATACCCTCATGAAATATTGTTACCATGAAGATACTGATCAAAATGATGGTACCTTTTTTTCTCAATAAATTTATTACTCTAATTCAGAAGGAAAAAATAGTTCTACCCTAACCAATGGTGAAAACTGAATTCAGTGCACACACTTTGAGAATATAGTCAGAACCATATTTTTATCACAGTCAAAAATAATTCATTTTTAATTCAAATCTCTCAAGGACTTTCAAAGTCCTAAGACTTACGGAATCAATTACTTTTAGATCATTTTACAGCAGTGAAGTATTACTCTTATTATTAGGGAATTAGCTAATCTAGAACACTAAAATTAAACCTGGAAAGATTTTCCACTTCACAGGGTTTTCCAGAGGTATTACTACTGTTTTGTATTCCCACCAACTATTTATTTTATTTATATTTAATAATTAATACATGAAACATCTCAAATTTCAATTTAACAGCAATTACCAGAATATATTCAACCAAAATCCAATGAGACCGTAGGTACCATTTCTACTCAAAAAATCTGAGGGTGGAATTCAGTCCTCCTGAGGGCTAAGATTCATAGTTCCTTTCAGATGTCTAGAAGTCAGTTGTCTGAGTTATTTACTTTATGTTCCCCTTTATAATCAATGGAGAGAAGCAGGTAATTCCAAAGAGCAATTCATCTTCTTTTAAGATAGGAAGGATGAACGCATTTCAGGTGTACCTATTTCTCTCTGCTAACTGTGAGGGTAGTCACAGTTACTAACTGAGATGAATAATTTTTAGATGTCTAAAGTTAAGTGAGATTGATCCCACCCAATAAGGGTACACATCCTTTTCTCCCTGTTTCATCTCTATTTCAAGTAATGTGTCCCTTGGACAGAATTTCCTTATTGGTGTGTGAGAGTGGCTCTGTGTGCCTATGTGTGTGTGTGTGTGTTTGAAATGAGAATGGTCTTGAATGACAGAATCACAGAATTCTCAGGATTGGTAATGAACTCTAGGGATCTTCCTCTACAACCATCTGCCCAAGCAGGGTCACCTGGAGCAGGTTACATGGGAATATCAGCTCCAGGTGGGTTTTGAATGTCTCTAGAAAAGAAACTCTAGAGAGGGAACTGCACAACCTCCTTGGGCAGCCTGTTCCAGGGCTTTGCCACCCTCAATGTGAAGAAGTTCTTCCTCATGATGAGATAGAATTTCCTGTGTTTTAGTTTATGGCCACTGTTCCTTGTCCTGTCACTGGGCACCACTGAAGAGTCTGGCACCATCCCCTTGGCATTTCTCTTTGAGGTATTTATGTGCATTAATGAGAACCTCTCTCAATCTTCTCTTCTCCAGACTAAACCAACCCAGTTCCCTCAATCTTTCTTCATAAGAGAGATGCTCCAGACTCCTCATCATTTTTGGGTCTTCCACTGGATTCCCCGCAGTGGTTCCTTGTCTTGTACTGAGGAGACTGGAACTGGACCCAGCACTCCAGATATGGGTTTACTAGGGCCAAGTAGAGGGGCAGGATCACTTTTCTCCACCTGCAGGCCACACTCTTCCCAATGCACCCTGGGGTGCCACTAGCCCTCCTGGCCATAAGGGCACTGCCAGGTCATGGTCAACTTGTCATCCACCTGCCTAGTCCTTTTCTGCAGACCTGCTCCATAGGAGGTCAGCCCCCAGTCTGTACTGGTACTTGGGGTTATTCTTCCCCAGGTGCAGGACCCTACACTTGCCCATCTTGAATCTCATTAGGTTTCTCTTTGCCCAGCTCTCCCCGCCAAGGTCCTGCTCAATGGCAGCCCAGCCTTCAGGTGTGTCAGTCACTCCCCACAGTTTCATATCACCAGCATGAAACATATCAATTTCATGAAATTTTCATGAAACATCAGCTCTTGAAACATTTATATGGGTAGATCTTCCCTCTCTTTATCACACTGTCAAGGCATCATCTCTTCCACCACCCCACTACTTCTTTAATGGGCCTGCAACCCCCACAAAACCTTTGTGCCTCATCCAATAGGACAACCACTGAGCAGGTGAAGAATGGATTCACCAGTGGGAGATGAAGATGCTGGATCACAAAAAATATCCAGTGTGAAAGGGAAAAACTGTTCTTTTGGTCCTGAAAGCTAAAAGGACCCACTTAGTGTTTGAGGGAGGTTGTAGACCTGAAGCATGCAGGGCAAAACCAAGACGCCTCTGGAGGTTTTTGCCCTGCAGACACATCAATAGATGAGTTGAGGGAAATTGGAGAGTTCTTCTCTACTTAGACTCTTTCAGATGTAAATGTGTTTCCAAAACACAGACTTTATAAGAACCCAACAGCTAATGGCAGCAAAAATGCATAAAGAATGTTCTAATTATTCTTTCCATATTTAACAGTTGTATCTTAATGCTACATTTTAAATAGACACAAAAGTGGGAGTCAACAATAATCTTCATACTGTCAAAGATACACCACTCTCATGTTCATTAAACAATCCAAATTATTTGGTAAGTTGGTTTCAAATTTGGTGTATTAAAAAAGAAATTTTAATTGCCTTTATTTTGAGGCCAATAGTTGGAATTTACAGAATGAAAGTGTATGATTAATTCTTTTTCTTTCCTGTTTTCACAGGAGCAGTGATTCCCTATTAATGTTTTTAATAAAATATAAAATCACTATTATTATAAAGACATTATCATTATGCCAATATTACTATAAAAGAATCACATCTCTGATATGTACGTTAAATAAGCCTGGTGGGAAAAGAAAGGACATAAGGCCGAATTGCTGCCATATGTCAAAGGAAATTACCTGGGTGACCTTGTAAGAATGGCTAAGATCATGTTCCAGACCCACTGACTTGCTGAGTAATAGGGCTGAATTTAGGTATTATTAATACAGGTTTTAATAAACTTGCCTGACCATGGTCAATTTACTCTTTTGAGTCTTTAAAAAAAAATATTTCCATAATTACCAGAGCTCATAGGCCTTAGGGCTTAAAAATGACCTCTTGTTTGTTTTCAGTGAAAAATAGTAGAGGCAGGGAATCAATTTAAATCAATATTTTCAGTAGAATTGAATAGAGAATTTACCAGAACGTATTCCCATTCTTGGTTTTTTATGTCCAGGGCCGTAATTGCACTTGCAGATATGCAAACACACCTCCTCATAACTTGAGCAAGGACTGCCAGCTAAGCCTAAGCTGGCTGTAAGGAGTCCAGCTGCACTCAGCTCGCAAAAAGTGTTTCCACTGACTACGATGATGGCAACAGGAGTCCTATATTGCACAAACTCTTCCCCAAGGCCTCAGTTTGTCAAAGGACTGAGCAAAAAACCCCAAACCTTAGTGTCCTCTTTTTGTGCTAACCCATCCACAGCATTTGCACTGTACCTTTCAGCATTTAGATCAAAAGCCTTAGTTCTGTTAGGTATTATGTCTCCTTAATTTATGTAGGGCTCACTGAGAGCAGAGGAAGGGGAAACTGTTTGGGGGTGGTGAACAACTCTCTCAGTCTTCAACAAAGTATGTCCTGTCCTTAAAGTTGTACTCTTTTATATTTTCATCTTCTTCTAGTAGTTAGCTGCTGCATCCTCAAATAAATTGTTGTGAACATGTAAAAAGAAAGTGTTAACCTAACTGAAATTATGTTCAACATGTAAAAGTAATTGTCTTACTCAGTGATGAGAAATAACTAAAAAATACCCAGCTTAATTACTTAGTATTCAAAAATGTCCTCTGAATAATGATTGTGTTCTAAGGCCTTGAGTTTAGGCCATTAAAGCACCCTTTCTGCCCAACTGCCCAATTAATGCTTTAGGGAGATTGCTATTTTTACTGATCAGCAAACCTCTGTAATCTGTTTCAGAATACAAGTGACATCTTTTTTTGAGTATCCAGGACCCATGACCTCAGGGAGATGTGTTGTGTCACAGGCCTGACTGATAGAAAGGCAATATTCCTCCTTCAGACTGTAATTGCAACTACTCAGTGCAGCTGAAGAATTGAGTAACTCCCTGTTATTCCATTTAATGGCCTTTTTGCATTTACAAATAATTTATCAGAATCATACCCAAATGAAAAATGATAATAATAGCAAAGATATTTGGCACAATATGTTTAGCTTGTTATCCCAAGGTTTTGTATGGAGGCATCGAAATACAAGGGATGATGTCATACCCTAGAGTGGGTGCAAAAGGTTCTTAATTTCTGGCTGACTTCCCAGCCTTTCTCCTGGTCCTCTTCTCCCGGAATCTGTCACAGTTCTTTCTGTCACAGTTGTAAAATACTTTCGGAGAAACATAAAGATTTTATGAGAAGAATGATAAAAGAGATTACTTATTCTGGGGTTGGGGGTTAATATTTGCACTTGTGGGCTGGCTTCAAAGCTTAAAAGTAAAAAGAGGGAGGAAGAAAGTCAAACTCCTTTATTTCCCCTTGCAGTTATTCAGAAGACATAGCAGCTTCTGCACAAGATCTCCTATAGAAAATTGAAGACACTGAGCTACAGTCACACGGTTCTGAACATGTGGGTTTATTGGTGCATAGACTCCACTTGTCGTGATTTCCCTTTTAAAATGGAAGGAAGGAAGGAAGGNAAGAAAAAAGAAAAAAGAAAAAAGAAAAAAAGAAAAAAGAAAAAAGAAAGAAAGAAAGAAGACAAATGCTATGTTTAAAATTATAATGTATTTCATTTCAAATTCAGATACTGGTGATGAGAAATCTCTTAACCCTTGAAGACAACAGGATATACCAGCTCATGCTTTCTGGCTTAACTCACACAGCAGCCTGGACAGAATGACTTATTTTTTTTAACAAACAGGACTGTCTGAGACAAGAATACTTTTCCTCCATGTGTTTGCCCTTTTCGTATAATATTTACTTAGAGCCACCTAATGGGAAATGTCACTGAGGTTTTGAGTATCTTCTGAAGAATGGGAGCATTAAGATACTAAAACTTCATGCTGTCAAAAACTATCTTAAATGGTCTGGTTCATCAAATAATACACTAAGTAGAATTGAATTTAGAGGACTTTTATGCTACAATGAACAAGGAAAGACTCTAATACCTGCTATACACTTGGCTTTTCTTTTTTTCCTTTTTTTTTTTTTTTTTTGCAGAAGGACAGTCTCCTAGTTCTTGAAGTTTATTAAAGCTTTAAGCTGTCAGGTTATTACTGTCAGTTTCAAGAAAGGAAAGAGCTACTGATGTAAAATTAATTTATTGAATAGAATTGTTTTGCCCCAGGGGAATAACATCACCATTTAATTTAATTTTCCCATCATATTGTCTCATTTGCAGAGGAAAAAAATAACTTTCCTTTTGAACAGAGCAAAGTATGTCACACTGAATGGTGAATTGTCCTTACAGTTTTTTCCTGTTCTAGATTATCAATTGTCATAAGAATACTTCAGACTCCCTGTGGCTTCTACTTACTGCATTTTTTGAAAACACTGAATTGTAAAAGTCTTTCAGAGGTCTAGTCCTGAACCTTTTGGCTGATCAATGCATTTCCATTGACACATCTTGGCTTGGATCAAGCCAAAAATGAGGAGAAAATAGAAAACAGAATGTATTAAGTATTGGAAAATACAGCTTGACCATTTACCAGTCTGTCCAGGATGCCTTCAGCATCCCAGGCAACCTGACCTTGTTCATCTGTAATGAAATTAGCTGGCCCAGGTGGGAAATAGCTTCTGAACATTTCAGTGGGATGGATTTATTTATCACAATTTTAGAGCTACTCTGTCAAATCAATACATTGCCAGGTGCAGCCTCAGTGGAGCACTGAGGGCTCATAGTTACAACCTTTCTACCACCTGTGCGGTCAAAGTACTGTCTCACATATTTTATGCAGTTATACTGTATGTATCTCTATTAGAAGACATAAAATTGTTGGTGTCTTTACTCAATTTATTGAAAGAAAAGTTCTAACTGTCCCTATGGCAAGTAAAATTGGAAATAATTTAGGGCAGATTTTGGTTCAAAGCTAAGCATTGTTCCAGTCTTTTCAGTTTCCTCCTTCTTCCTGAAAGTTACTTGCATAAGTAACTAAAAGCAGAACACGATGGCCCTGATGTGTTACTGTCTCTTCAAAAGTAAGAATTCCCTGAGGAAGGCAAATGTCACAGAAAAGGAGGCCTGCAATATAATCCTGTGCACCCTGTGAACCTGACATGTTTTGCTATAAGAGTTGATAATCTTGCTTTGGCACATGACCCGCACCAACTTCAAAGCAGGAAGGGCCGGTTTTTGGAAGTTTTTGCTGTAGATCCAAAGGGCCAAACAGCCATAGGTACCTGCTGCTGCTGTGAGCTGCACGCATGCAGAGGGCTACAGCAAAGTTAAGGGGAAGCACCAAGAGCCAAGATAAATTAATCAAAGTCTTAGAACTTGAACTTTAGGAAAATTCAATCGTGGAATAGTCAAAAGCTGAAATATCTGCTTAGAAGACTGATTGTTGTACAGACTTTGTGAGCATAATAGTTGCAGATTGAAAGGTACTCATGAGAGAACTCCCTGGCCTGCAGAAGCCTGTGGTGGTGATACCTTTTCCTGGTCTTAAAAATCAAAACATGGTTTACTGGAAAAAGGGATTTTTACCTCGGTATTTATTTCAGGATCCTGGGGTACAGCACTTTGTCCAGGTGGAATGCCCTGAAAACGCATGCACACCCACCACACCGAAATACACACACTTATAGGCCTTGCAAAATTAACATATCTATCAAAGATTCCCCAATGAGAGGCTCGAATGAACCCCTCATTCTGAGGAACTTTCCCCCTGGATGGGCCTATCTTAGTTTACAAAAATATGTTCCGGAGAGGACTTTGGTGTCTGGGGCTTCCAGACTGTTTGGTCTCCTGGTTTAACAGCACAGTGGGTCTCAGCTAAGTTATCAGGCTTGGAAAGTTACAAGTATGTAGGCTAAAAGCACTAAGAGTACATAAAACTATAGAGAAGACTATGTAAGAGGGGTATAAAAGAAAAAGCAAAAAATCATTCTGGCATCAGTGGGAGAGGGAAGGGTCACTGTGCTCTGTAATGTTCCTTGCCATACAATCCTTAAACTGCAGCTTAGATTTGAGGAGTGATAAGCTAAGGGGAGTTAACACCTGGGAGATATCCTTGTGTCGGTCAGGGAAGTTGAGAGCAAACAAAGAAGTCCCTTTGGGAGTCTGGTTGCCTATTACAAAGCCAACCTCACTACCTTTCAGTGATGGTGATAACAAGCAGAGGTTGACCTGTCTCTGAAAAGTATCTGCCAAAGGAAAGATGTCTCTTCTGGAAAAAAAAAATAGAGGCTTCAGGAATCTTTAGGGCAAAACAGAACCAGCCCTTGGTATTTAAGTTGCTGCTGTTAGCTTCCTGTTTTGGTCATTTTAAGTAACAAGCAAGAAAACAGAGATTAAAGTCTGTCGATGTAATTATTCATTTTTCAAAATCCATCCCAAACAACAGAGTTGGTTGGGTTTTTTTTTGAGAAACTTTGTTTTGTGGTTGGGTTTATTTTAACACTGAGCCTCTCATGTTTTTTAATGGTAGAACTGGAGTTCAAGTACTGAATCAGACATAAACTGCAATCTGAGGTTATTGGAGATTACCTAAATTTTTTCCAGGTCACACAAATAGGAACTATTACCAGTGAATTCCTTCCTTTCTTTAAGCTCCTTCTTTGTTTTGACAAGCCTCTATTATTTACTAAAGAAAATCAGACTTCTATGAGTCCCCAGAGAGGAACAGCAAAAGGAGCAAAGACTCCCACTGTGATGGGGAAAGGTGCTCTGTGCTGCTGGGACCTTGGCTGCCCAGTTGGACCTGGAGTAGCCCTGATTGCTTGTGTGTGGAAGGACAGCCTCGCCCTAAGCAGCAGTTATGGAATGGCATCTATCTTGTCTGACACCAGGTAAAAAAGTCTGAGAACAGCATTTTCAGAAGCACCCAAATAAACTCCAGAGCACATTCTGAGCAGTGTTTGAGGACAAAGCTAAAGGATCAGAATCTGTGGGTTGGGATTATTTGTATATTATTTGGTTGAACACAGAACAAGGGTGTTTCACACCCGACAGTAGGGTACAGCTTATTCAACAGCTTGTCACTCTTATCTCAGGAAAAGCAAGAAGAAGATTCAGGGAACCACAGGCTGTTTACGTCAATCCTGGGCAAGGTGAAACATCAACTAATCCTGGGAAGTGTTTCCAGGCACATGAAGGACAAGAAGGTTACTGGAAGTAGTTAGCATAGATCTACAACTAATTGCTGGCTTGGTGGATGAGGAAAGAGTAAATAATTATCTGTTTTGACTTCAGCGAGGCTTTTGACACTGTCTCCCAAAACATCCTCATGGACAAACTTGACGCAGTGTGGTTGGTCAGAGGGTTTGCACGCCGCGTCCTTCCCAGAGAGCGTCCTTCCTTGGATGGTCCTGGGGCAGCCAAGGCTGCTGGCAGACACACAAAGGCACCCATGCAGATGGCAGCACACAGACACACACACACACTGATAGCTCAGCTCTGCACCAGTCACAGATAAAGAGGTGAGAGGGAATCCTTGAATGGAGCTCCCAGGATTTATTCCACAGTGAAACCAATGGCAAGAATTGAGGGACAAAGCCAGGGTCCAGGGAAGGGACCAATGGGAAGAGGGAAAAGTGGAGGACAATAGGCGGGATAAGGGTACATAAACCAGTGGGAATATAGGGAAGGAGGGATTACAGGGGAAGGACCAATGGGGTATCTGGGAAGGAAGAATTTTCCAGAGCAGGGTCCATTTGAGGGAGGCAAAGGGAAGAGGGAGAGTGGAGGATTGACAGGCTAACCAAACAGGGGTATTAACATGACATTGCACTGCCTTAGGAAGGGAAGCCTTCGCCTCAAGACAGCCTGGGGAGAGATTACTCTGAGCCATCCCACCAGCGGCTTGCTGGTTCAGGGGATGCAGCTCCTCCAGTCACCCCAGCCCCAGGCTGGGCCAACGCAACACAAACTGACCAAGCATGATCCAGAAAAGCTGAGAGTGATCTGGCTGAACATCTGAGGCTTGTGATCAGCACCTTGAAGCCTAGATGGAGTTCAGCCACTAAAACACATGTATTCCGAGAGTTGATACTGGGCTGATACCTCACTAATGATGTGTATATAATGGGGACAGGGTGTACCCTCAATATTGTATTACGTTTCAGATAATACAATACTGGGGGTGTGGTTGATACACCAGATGTCTGTGCACCATTCAGAAGGACCTGGAGAGGCTCCTCGAGAACTGGGCTGACAAGATCTCAAAAGTTCAGCAAGGGAGAATGCAAAGCTCTGCCCCTGGGGAGGTGTTTTCCCACATGGCAGTAAAAGACTTGGAAGTCCTGGTGGGTCACAGTTGACTGTGACCCAGCAATGCACAGTTACAGCAAAGCCAGCTAATACCCCATAGATTGCAAAGCATTGTAAGCAGGCTGAGGGCAGTGATCCTTCCCATCTACTAAGTCCCAGTAAGACACATCAGGAGTACCATGTCCAGATCCGGGCTTTCCAGTACAAAGGAGACAAGGACATCCTGGAGCATATGGGCCAGAGAAGTGTTGAAGAAACGGGAGCATTTGGCATTTGAGGAAAGGCTGAGAGAGATGGATGGAGAAGTGTCAGGGGGATCTGATCCGTATGTACAAACATCTGATGGGATGATGTAAGAAGGCAAAACCACACTTTCAGTGGTATCCAGTGACAGAAAAAGAATCACTGGGCACAGGCTGAAAGACAGGAAATTTGTTTTATTCCTGTTGCAGTGTGGAACATCTCTGTATAGCTACCAAAAATAAAGGGAGACATTGAACAAGTCTTGCCAGCATAAAAACACAATCCTCACTATTT
This sequence comes from Erpornis zantholeuca, assembly GCA_013400515.1. NCBI lineage: Eukaryota > Metazoa > Chordata > Aves > Passeriformes > Timaliidae > Erpornis > Erpornis zantholeuca. Next base: position 148,381 of record VZTN01002236.1, on the reverse strand, counting down.
CTTAGGTTTCCCAAGAATCTTTTTCTATAATGTAGAGATGCATCCTGTATAACCTTCTATCTGCCCTCTCATGGATGGTGGATGCTTCTTCTGTAAGAGTTACCCTTTGTACACATGGGCAACTTGTGTCTAAGGAAGCATCCATTGTGTCTAAGTGGTTTGAATACAGAATGTACTTCAAGAAGCAAGGGTATAGTGAAGAGAAATCAGTGCATTTTCTATTCAGCAATAAAGCAAAGCTGTGTCACCTGTACAGCAAAGTAAACTTTCCGACAACCTTTTCAGCAGTTATTAGCATCTGAAATAGGAAGGAGAAAAGCTCCAGAGAAGTGAAAGTATCTCCCAGAAATGCACTTGAGGGGAAAAAAAAAAAGAAAAGCAAACCAGTATCTTGAACTTATATATAGCAAAGTTCAATATTTAACACAATGGGAGGGGGGGAAAGTGGGGGGAGGGTGTAGGGAGGGGTTGGGAGAAGCGAATACAACATACTTTTAAAGTTAAGCTGAAAATTTTAGAGGCATACCTGGTGGAAGTTCATATCCATTTGGAGACATCAAGGAAAATTATCTCCAAAAGTGAAGTGGGGCTAGTTACTGGTGATTGCTGAAATGAGTTATTCTTAAGCAGCACTAAGAGCTTCAGTTAAAAATTTCATTGTGTTTGAATGGATAACTAAAGCTTCAGAGAAATTGGGTTCGAGCAAACGGTGAGCTTCCCAGCTGTGTTCACTGCCAGATCACCAGCATCAGAAAGAAGAGAGAGATTACCATTTGTACATTTCAGTAAATTGCATTATGTCAAATTGTCCTGATCTTATCCCAAAAGAAAGATGTCAAAGGGAGCCGGAGTGCGGTTTTTATCATGGCATCTAGTTTAAGAAGCAAAGATATGATTCATACTTAACAGAAAGGTTGAGGAAAAGTAATGCATAATGCATTTAATATGGAGGTTGCTAGCCCACTGATGTGACGTTGGCCATATACATTAATAAAATTATGCATACACCTTGCCCAGTTGTGTGGAGTGAAATTTCTTCCAGAAATATTACCAGATATGACTACATGCTGCAAGGTAAACTTCTGTAAAGGCTTCAGTTTGCAAAGAGAAGGAGCTTTATATTCCTCAGCATGCAGAGTTCTACTCACTAGTGGGGCTGCCATTGAAATTACCATTTGATTTTTGTTTATTTATTTATTTTTCAGCCAAGGTGGAGATACTTGAGCTTTTGATAGAGGTCCTTTATTTTTTGTCCTAATATAAACAAGTAGATGCAACTACTTTCTGTGCAGCTGTTTTAAAACTAACAGGGATGTTAGTGCAATTCACTGCATAAGATACATCTTTTACTTAGCTAGGTAAGAGCTGGAATAGACAGGACATTTTTATGGGAGTAAAGATCCAGAATAAGTTCAATTTTTTCCTCTTGGTCTATTATCCTTGTTCATCTTTTTATTTCCTGGAAGACTGACTAGATTTTCTTGGTAACACTAGTTTAGCACTTTAATGTAACCAATTACATTTCCTCTCCTGTTCCTCCATTTTTCTAATTCACTAATCAGTGATAATAAAATGATTACACTATTTTTGTATTTTCTCTAAAGAAAATAATTGTCAGGGGACTGAAATGGATTTCTAGTTGAAACTGAGTGAACTGGGTTTCATTTTTCTGTGATGGAAAATACAAATCAAAGTGTATCTCAAGTCATTTTTCTTTACCTCATTAAAACTTAGATGTACCTTTGAATCAAACAGAACAGAACTGAACCATTTCTGTTTCTCAAGCAAAATCAGTTTTATTTTTTAACTTACTAAACAAAAAAAAAAGCACATGATAGACTTTTTTCTGCTTCTTTGTCTGGGAAGCAAAGTACAGTACAGAAACAGTCAGCAAAGAACCCCAGTACATCAAATTTTCACACTTCATTGCAACACAGCCAAGCAGTAATAATCACCTAATTCAGAACTAGCATGTGACACCTTGGATCTCCATATTTTCTAGCTCTGCATCCCTCTGCACATCTCTGAACTCACAACGTTAGAGGGGAAAAGGTAAACTTATTAAAGAAAAGGGATAGCTGAAGGACTGGAAAGCAATATTTTGCTCAACTGGCACTCCCACTTGCAGGTGCAATTTGTCTGCAAATAGTCCTTTCAATTAAGAATAGCTTTAGCTTTATAAGCCTTGAGTGCTCTCACGCTAAACCCAGCGTGGCGTACACAGAACAATACTCCATCCCATCAAGATATGAACCTGCAAACCACTTTGCTTGTGGGTCTAAATCAAATTTCACTGATCATAACTGTCTCCTATGTCCAAAATAAGAATATTTGTGTATTTACATACAAATATGTGTGAATTACGTGTAAATCTGCATTCAAAGAAAATACTACAATGACAGTAAATCTGCTTTCTGAGGCAAGATAATCTTGGGGATTTTTAAAAATTTCCAGCCTGGGTCTTGTAATTATTATCAAACAATTGAGGACCCAGTAGTTCCCGAAGGTGAGAATTGTAAGCATCTGACAGCAATCACTTCCATTTTTGCTAAGAGATTAACAAAGAATCCCTTTCAGAGTTTGGATCAGGCACTGCACCTTGGCAAATATGAAATCACAGAAAAATTCATGTGCAATAGCCACCCTCACTGTGTCAAATGTTTTTCACATATTTTTTTCTTTATTCAAAAGCAATGTAATTTCAGTACCTAGGGGATTAAATTACTGCATTAATTATTTTCTTAATTTGTATATATTTGATGTAGTATCTATTTTTAATTATCGGAAGTCTTATTTAACTTTGACTTCGTTAAAAATTACATATGGAATTGTACACACCTCTTCTACATGTAAGAATATGCAATATTCTGTTAGCTGGAAGTAGTCAATTAAAATGTTCAGTGCATAAACACATAAATGTTTTCCCTTATCAAAGATAATACAGAAGAAGAATGATCTTGTGGTTAAAGTGTTCAGTGCATAAATATAGAACTCTGCTTCTCAACAAATATAATAGAGAAACCTTATGATTAAACAGAGGGAGGTAAACCATGGCAGCTGCGTTTCTGTCTCTGCTAGAATCTTCTGTCTCGGCTTGTGGCAAGTTACGTGCAGAAGAATTTCAAGCAGAGGTGATACAGGTGCCATGCTGGGAATGTGAAGGCTATTATTTTCTAGAAAGAGCAGAGTATGAAGAAATTTTCAACACTGCTCCACTGAATTTCTGTGTGCTCGCTGCTGTGTTGGTGCACTGGTGTCACCTGTATGGCAGTTCAGGTCCCATGCTGATAGATATACATATTCCTCCACATCACTTAGGACCTCAGAGTGTTGAGGGAACTGGGCTTGGACTTCATGGCCCTTGATATGAAAAGAAGTTCCATCAATAATTGCTGAGTTAATGGCCTCACACCATAGTAATTTGTTATTGCCTAACTGCAATAACCTTGCTCTTTCCCCTTGTTCCCCAAGGAGCCCAAGCCTTCCACACACGTGCACACAGCTGTCTTTGCTGTCCCAAGGCACCTGTAAGGTACTTCAGCACCCTCCCTCCTGCCTGATGAGAGGCAGCATTTGCCACTCCTGGATCCAGATTTCAGGGGCAGAAGGACACATGGGACAGCAACAGCTGAGCCCAGTTTTCTGCATCTCTCCCGCTTTTGTTCCCAAAACTCAGGCATTTAAAACCTTTTAAGTAACTGGGGGCATACAGAGGCAGACAGACAGACAGGCATACAGTATCTTTTTTTCACAGTTTCTGCCCACAGTTGGGATTGCATTTACTTGAAATGTTGCTGGTCTGCAATTATTTGTACAGACCTTCCAAAGACAAGCATAGGTGTCTCCAGGGCTGAACTGCCCCTCTCTGTGGTTCTCAATCAAGTGAAGCAAGAATAAATAAAAGAATAAAAAGTTAAAAGGAGGATTCGGATGCCCTTCTGTTTCTTAAAACTAGAATTTAAGTAGGGCATAAGCAATGAAGTGATCAAATACTCAAACAAAGGGGGTTTTTTTTCTTTGCAGAAGCTACCTTTAACTTTTCAGAAAAATATACCTCCAGGTAGGTACAGAAGGCAAGGAGGTACCTCCAGGTCAGCTTGATTGCCTGTAATCACAAGCAAAGGTTTTCGAAAGTGATCTGCCTGAATCTGCATGATTCAGTCAAACTTCAGGCACCCGAATCCTTCACTGGGGGTAGGGACAGGCTCCTGCTGGGTGCTCGTGGGGTGCTACAGCAGTGCTGTGCCCGAACCAGTCTCCCCCAAAGTGACATTTGCGTTAGATATTAAAATATCAGATATTTTAATAGCGTTAGATATTTAAAGATATCTTTAAAGATATTTAAAAACGGTGCCTTTGTGGAGAGACATCTGGCATCAGGCTGTCTGCAGGTTCATGTGCTACTTCTTGTCCAGCTTAACTCAACCTTTTGTGGGTACAATGATTTGAAAGTTAGTTCATTTTGAGGAAAATGATCCTGACCCTCAAGAGGAGAGAACACTGTATATTAGCTATTACTTCAAAACTTGTTTTATAGTAATTAGTTACCATCATACAGGAAAACTTTCTGAATAATGTTTGATAGGATCAATTTTTTTCAAGAATTTACATTGAATTCAAAAGAAAAAAGCTCTTTGTTTTTTTTTTTTTTCAGGTCTGCTGAAAGATTTTATCTTTTCCATAGCAATATGTTTCAGCTACTCCTCTTGGAATAGCATTTGGCATTTCAAAGTTGGCCTTAAAAAATAAAAGAATGAAAAAAAAAGAAAAGACAAAGGACTTCAAAACTGAGAAACATGTCAAAATATTGAATTTTAGACCAGATGACATTTTTGGGCACGTCCCAAATTACTCTTTAATTTCCCCAAAGGAAATCTGGTTTGGTTTGTTCAAACTAATTGGTTTTTCCTTCTGGTTTTTGCCAGCTTCATAAAACAAAATAATTTTTCTTTGCAAGTTTATTGTGGTCCTTTCTGACAAGAGAGAGAGGGATTTTAAAAAATATCCTTTGATAGGAAATAAAGATCTGCATCTGGTATGCTTTCACATTGATTTCTCTCCCTTTACAATGACCAAAAGCTTTTAAACTTGCTAATTAACAATTGTAAAAGTCTTCTTATCTATTGCTGCCATTTATCTAGGATAAAGCTAACTATTTTTGTAATATTGATCAAGTTTAGGATGGAAATTAATTACCTGATTTTTAAACGTGTTCAACCTTCTACCTCTTCCCATGATACTAATGGAAATTACTATAGGAAATACTGCATGTTTACACTGGCAGATTAAGATATGTCTAAGGCACTTTTTTTTTCTAGTCTTTGAGTGCACTTTCCAATAAAACCAAGCACTTGACAATTCTTATAACCTCATTGTGCACAAGCAGAAACATTGCAAAAAGCAGCGTTAGAGATCTTTTTGCAGAACTGCTTCCATTCCACATGCATTGTGGTTTATCTCTAAAGCAGTGTTTTCCCTACATATATTATATAATCTACCCTATAAACTGCACCTCATGGGCTATCCCTGCATTAATACCACACTTACATGACATTGCCTGACCCATGCTGCTGAAGATTAACTTTGAACACATTTTGGAGAAGATGCCTGGATTACCTGACTGCAAAAATAGCTCTGTTAGCTACATTTCAAGTAATATATAAATGTACTCTAAGGTTACTGTTCTGATCACTGCACTAACTAGAAACACATGACTTTTCTTACTTTAAAGCAAGCTATTATATACTTTTTCCCTTCTTATCTCCAAGGCCCAAACAGTCTGTCATCTGTCACAGAAATTTGAAAAGATTTAGTGAGTTGTCTCAAAAGTATAACTATTTATTGCAAAGAGTTTGCCATATATAACAAATTTCATAGTGTAGTCACCAAAGGGTGTCTTAAGCTGATAAAAGTACAAGAAATTCCTTGCTAGCACTGGAACTGTCATTTTGTCAGTCTGATGAATCAAAATTCAGGTCTAACAAAATGTGGATTTAGTTAATTTTTCATAGAATCCTATGTATTCTTTCACATTATTGAAAGAGTAAACAAAACATACTGCTAAAATTCATTCTATTAATTAAGAACTAATTAAGGAGTAGAATCCATGTAGTATACACTGTTCCTGGTACAGTCTTACTCTATAAATACCAGCAGCTGAGCTGTGCTCAGTGAGGAGATTGTTTGAAGCATGAGCTGGATGAAGGAGGCATTCTTTTCAGAGAGTTAGCTGCATTTTATGCAACCTTTTGGTATTAATTTGCTTTTTTCTTTATCAGGGAATTTTAGTGTCTTTAGTATATTTCAAATCTTGGAACTACAGAAAAGCTATGAATTTTTTTTCATACCCTGTTTTGTTTTTGGTTTTTTGTTTTTTTGAGAAAAACACCAACATCCTCATTCAAGTTGTGTCTAAATAAAAGAGCTAGAGGTCCATGTGTTAAAGGCACTGTTACCCTGATGCCTCACACAGGTTATCAATCCCTAGAATATTGGCTACTATTGTTTATCTACTTGGGTTTTTTTGTTTGTTTTTTTGTAAGGATAAATTTTATTTAAATAGAAAGGTAAATTCTCTTGGAGGACCTGGCTGCAGTCAATGCCTTAAGTCGCTGGTTTTTTCCTCTGCATTCATGACTCTCACTATTGCTAGTGACTGAAGGTCTCTGAAACTGAACAAAGCTACTCTTGTGGCATAACTCAGCTTCTAACTGACAGATGAAACTGAATACATAAGTTAAAAGAAGTGTCTGTGGAGCATCTCTCTCCCCAAGAGTTCCAGCTGTTTACAAGAATTCTGTGACATAAGGGCCAAGTACTAGATCCTCTAAGTCTTCCTCTTCATAAAATAGGGGCATATTTTCTTACCTTGGAGACTTCCCAAAGTATCTTATTGATAAATGGGGTGTGCTAAGATGTTTCCCCAGATGCCAGGAGGTTGTATTACTGTCTTCATGTCATTACAGTGGAGCTGTTTTGTTTGAGGTGACCCAGTAACTTCCTTGTGGGCTGCTTATAAATATCGGTCAATAACTAACTATTCTCTAGGATCCAGCAAGGGTTTGTTATTTATTTATAACTCTGAGATTGGTTCACTCCCCCAGTGAAGTCATGTTCAAGGGAGAATGTTGCAGAAGAAAAGAAAGTAATGGGCTGTACTCTATGGCTTAACAACAAATTAAGGGGTAGTGATGGATAAATATTTTTTAAAAATCAGCTTTATTCACTGGTTTAAAGTTATCTTAACAGTCAGAAGTGAAAAATTGAATATGCTGGAGGTAGGCACAAATCTTTTAGAGACTACAGTGAAACAGGCTCTCCTTTAAGCAAACAGAGTCTTTGACCAGAAAATTGAGAGTGGAAAGTTATAAGAAGAGGTTTTAGTTTATCAGCCCTTGCTGTGCTGTTTTACAGGCAGTGGCATACTCCCAAAGAGCAGGCCAGAAATGGACATGGCCAGGTCACCCCAGGGTGATGAGCTCTTTTGGATTTATGCAAGAGAAGGGACACAGACCTGAGGATTTAGACGCAAGGAGAAGGATGGGCATAAAGAGGCAATTATTCTGTGTGAGATGAAGAAGACAAGCAACACCTGGTGACAAAGTGACGTAGGAAAAAAGAGCATAACTCCAAGTTACAAAATATTTGGGATCACTTCCCTTTACTAATCTTTGAAGGTCTGAAACATCAATTAAAAAATTACAACTCTGAGTTAGATTGACTTGTCTTTCCGTGCTTGTGATATAGTTGGATAGTCTCCAGTAAGTAAGAAATATCTGGTTTATGTTAGGGTATGTGGCTAGAAAGCTTCTGTCAGCATCTTCTGAACCAAGGAGACCCTTCTACATGTACTGTTGCCTGCTTTGATTATTTCCTAATTCTATCTAGATTAGACTAAGGAAATGGTTTGTGTGCGAGGTCATGTAACACTTCAGTGACTGGCTACGGAGAAATAAAGGGAAAAGCTTAGTTTAAGCCTTGGATTTGTCACACAGTAATTAAAAAAGAGAAAGAGCAAAATGCAGATAGGTGGAAGCTGATGAAGGTGGGAGAAAATGTAATATGGAGCCCACTTTGTTTTCAGTGAGGGATTACAAAATAGCATTTTAACCGGTTGTTTACCCTCTCCTAAAATTATCAAGTGGATATTTATAATATCATGGGAATGTCTCATAATTGTATTTATGTAAAATATTGCTGACATTAATTTAATACTTAAACTTTAAAACTTCCCTTCCCCTCTCTTCACTTTCCTCCCCCTTCCCCTTTGACAAAGCAGGTGTGGGTTTAAGAAAAAAGGCTAAATGAGCAACTGAAGTGAAAAGATCAATACTAAGGAATTCAATTAAATTTCCCTCACAGGGGGTTTGCTCCAAATCTCATTGAAGTCAACAGAAAGATTCCCACTGACTTCAGTGGGGTTTTGATGAGACCCAGGGGACACAGCCAGAGAGGGCCCCATCAGTGTTTTGCTGACTTAGAGCTCTTCCTCTGAGTCACCTTCTTTTTTATTTTTTATTTCCAAGAGAACCCATTTTGTTCTGTTCTCAGACTTGCAGTTTGGGTCTGCAGAATGTCTCTGTGCCCTGAAATTCTTCTAGTGATTCAAAGCTCCTCAAATCTTCCCAGTACTGCTAGATGAACTGTGGAAAAAGATTTCTTAATCACCTTCCCTCCTTTCGTGCATCCTGGTCTGTTCTAACCCCAAACAAAGTTCCCATGTTTATGCAAAATATTAGTGGCTTTATTTTTATTAAGGGCATGCTTTATTAATCTTAATAAATCAGTTTGTCACTTGCTTTCTGACTGCCTCTCAAGTAAAATGGGGATTGACTCTGTGGTAACACTGTTTATGTCATGCCTGAGTAGTTTAAGGTGAGGCTTTGAGTAGTTTTATTGCTTTTGTTTATATAGGTAAACCCAATCTGTGCATTTGAAATGATTGATGAAGTGCAGTCCCACTTGGAGTGTTTGTCATCATTCATGTGCTGAAGTGACATTTCTTTATGTATTTTGGCATAAACATATGCAACTACTGGCAAAGCATTTGACCCTGGAGTCTGACTATTTGTCATTCTAATCTTTTTTTTTCCTACCCCAAAGTCAGGCAAGTTACTGTATGTTCCATCTGAATTCATGTTGCTAATTATTCAAGAGACAGTAAAAGAGTCCTGTGGCTGGAAGTGTGTAAGTTGCTGAGTGTGCATTCTTCTTTTCACAAGTTAGGTACTTTGCTGCAATATAAATAAAGTTGGGATGTGTGTAAATGTCAAGAGCAACAGCCATATCAAGCTGCAGTATCTTTTCAGTAAAATCTGAAGCCCGTGCTTTGTCAATAGAATAAGGCAAAACACTTCACAAGGGATTTACCAAATCAAATGTGAGCAGAGATTAAGTAAAATTCATTAAATATATCTTGGGATATAATTTTCCAATAACACAGTTACAATGAAAAGCAAGTAACCAATAATTCACATTATGTGAACAGAGATAAATGGATGGTGCCTTAACCTCCAGGCTCAGGGTTCAGACTATGTGCTGTCTTGTTGGAAAAGAGCTGATTATTTATTGGGGAAAATGTCAGAAAAAAAAATTAAACTGCAAAGTAATTTTCCCTGGAAAGAAATCACACATCATTTATGAAATATATCACCTTTTTTTTGAAGAGTCATAAAAATGTGATACCTCCTCAAAACTTACCTGTCTAGTTCTGAATATAGCATTTGTATCTACAATAACTGAGACAGATTTAGATATTTGGACACAGAAAGCAAATTATAATATATGATTGATAGAGAATCTATCCAAATCCTTATATCAAGGAATATGTGTCCTGAAATGACATGTTTAAATGGCTTTCATTTTAAACTTGGATAACACTTTCTAAATTTGTGCTAACATGATATGAGATTGCCTTTTTTTGGAAAGTAGTATTAGTATGAATTCTGCTGGGTTTGCTCCAGATTTCCCCACATTTATATGCAAAGAAGCATCATAAAAATTCTTCAGAAATACAGTGTACTGATGAAAGTTTAATTCTTGGTTTCAAACACTCACATAGAAGGACAAAGGACAGATGGACTCTAGGCAGGACACCCAGCTGCACATGAGGTCACACAAGAGGAGCAGTTGAGTCTTTATCTAGAGGATGGTTCTCTCTAGAGCAGCTGAGGAGTTCTCCATTTTCCACTGGCAGCACAGGTGAAGGGTCAGTTCTTTTGCCTGTGAAAAATAATTTTAATTTCTTTAGCTTCTTCCTCAGTCTCCAATGGGAGCTGTAGCACTTCTATGTAAGAAGGCACTAAAAGGGTATTGAGATTTAGTCCTGAAATGAGTTCCATGCTCGTACGAGGTGGGGGAAAACCAAACCCACCGAAGTAAAGTACCTTCCTTTGCTATTTATCTTTCAATTCATATTAGGCCACAAATGCAGATTCCACTAATAAACAGAGTAGAAACAAAACATCTGTTAAAAAGGTAAAGTATTGTATGTTATTGGTACCTACATGCAAAACCTCTGCTTAAAAATACACTACTTAAGGTATTTTTTCCTGGTATTTTCCAGAAGTTTCTGAAAGATACATCCATTCTCCATGCTCTGAGATGAATAACCACGGCCATCTACATTTTCTTTCCCTTCTCCTCTTTGCTTTTATCTATATAAAGATAGGATTATATAGTTTTTTCCTATTAGACTTGTCAAGGATTTTGATTTCTCATAGTTGTTCTATTAAAAATTTTCTACATTTCATTCACAGTGTTAAATAGAATCTATTTTGGGTATTTTTTGAGTATCAAATAAAAACGGACAAAGGTTGCCATCATGTTCACAGAAATACTTTTATTCTCCTTCTTCCCCTCCAAATAACTCTGGCATAAAAAGGGAGAAAAGATGAGAAATGGTTTGGATTTTTTTAAGGGGAATACTTGCCCTTTCAATGATGATACATTTCTTTGTACTTTTTGTTATAGGAAATGACATATAGTTGAAAAAATCTGTGAGAAATGCTTCTCATTATCAAATCACTGTATGCAGTAAATGTATCATGGCACTACTAAAATCCATGCTACAAACTAAAATGTTTCTATAAAGGAAGATTGGCAAACAATATCCTGCAGGTGTACTGTGTCTTACCTCTAGCTCCTTTTTTTTTTCTTTCCTGCAAGAGAACTCATGTAAATGATGCATCAAAATATTTGTGGGCTGAGGAGAAAATAGGGGGTTACTTGTCAGGTTTGTCTCTATTTCTCTCTGGCTTTTTTTTTCAAGTTTGACTCCTTCTGGGATGTCGCTGGTTTGGAATATGTCATAATATGTTGCATTAGAGATGCAACAAGTCGTGTGAAGCAAATACAGTACCCCTCTAAATGAATGTCTCTCTTGATAAAAAGATATATTCCAATTACATTAATCCATTAATGGTTCATTTCCTCTGATAATTTGCTACTTATGTGTGTCTTTATTTGCATCCACTAAATACATAGCCCAGAGTTACCAGTATCTATGTTAAGGCTAATGATTTCATCCTAGGTTAGCATTTACAAGACCAGGTAGAGCAACATAACTTCAATAACCAGACTCACAAAAAATTTTTTTTTTGTTCACCAATTAATTTCCTGCCTTCCAGTTACAGCTTATAGATAATTCTGCTTCTCAATTCCTCTTTAAGGACAGTATATAAAGAAATGGTAAGGTCTCATTAGGGTACTGCATTAAAAGCACAGCTCTAAATTATAATTTGTTATTAATAGTTTCTGTTGGTGAATAAATGTTTAATCTAGTAATAATCATTTGTTCTGTCATTCCAGTATGGAATTTCATGCCTGAAACTAGGGAAAATTCTAATTTTTCAACAAAATATTAGATTTATTCAATTTTGAGGCAAAAAGCTCTCACACTCACTATTTCAACAATAAATCATCTGGTGTATTGGAAATAAACTACAGGTCTTATGTTTCAGAAATTATGGTAAAATATTATCTTGGCCTCTAAGTGTATTTTTATATTTCTGTATCTTCAAAATTTATAAATATAATCTTCAAAATTTCATTCATATACGAGAATCAGTTGCTAATTACAACACAAAGATACAATGATATTTGTTGATTATCTCCTTTGACAGGAACTTGATTCTTTAAAGATATCTGAATAAATAAATGGGGGAAAATTTTTGCCTTATTTTGAAATGTAAGAATCTCAACATATCCTCCCCTTTTCTCTTCACATTTTTTCCTCCATTTCATTTTCATCTTTATTTTAGTTTCTTGTTCATCCTTTTGTCAGAGTTCTCAACTACCCCAAATGTTGATTAGACCTCCTGAAATTTTGACAGTGTCCTTCTCCTGAAGTGAATGCCTAAGTGTCCAGAATACCAGAGATACTATGTTCTGTCTGCTAAAATGCAACAAAAAAGACCAGGGTGTGTTCCTTTTTCTCACCTTGAACATGGAATTGAACCTTCCCTGTTAAAATTAAAAAAATTAACTCTTCATTAAAAAAATGCATGTATTCTGTATAAGATATTTTAATATTTGGGTTTTGTTCATTTTCATGTTTAACAAAAACAAATGACCCAGAGTACTTCTGCTCTTGGGGAGCCTTGGGGAAAAAGTTAAAGCAAGCCATGTGACTCATTTTGTGGAGGCCATGGAGTCAGGCAATCGCAGTCAGCCCTGCTGGCTTTAGAAATCTGAGGAGCACCAAGTGCTCCAGTGCACAGCTCCTTGTAGGAGTTCAGCTTCAGTCCCTGCTTCTCTTTTCAGACACCAACTTATTCTGAAGAAGGAAAGGTCTACCAAGTCATACTTTCTGCAGCGAAGCAGAGAAAAGAGATGCAACATTTGATCTCAGAATTTCTTCCTGCCCAGTAAAATGGAACTTCTGATGACCATTGAATCTCTCTTCCTGAATATAGAATGTTTTTCTTGCACAGTTACATGAACCTAATAACCATATCAATCACGGCTCTTGAAAGTAACGCAATACATTCTACTGAAGTGTCTGAGGAGACGCTGAGGTTAAGAATATGTTGGAATTTCTGGATGAATGACAAGGTTGTTTTTGTTTCGAAGTTAACTAGGAACACAAATAAGCTGTGAAATACTAGGCAAAGTATACTCAGAGAAGGAACTGAAGTTTGCAAAGAGAAGGAAAAATCACTTACATGGAAGACCTTATGTGTCAAGTGCGCCTGAATTCACACGTACGTGGGCAAGTCTATGTAGATTTATAACAAGGGTGGTATGAGTGCAGCAATTGCATTGGTATATTTGGAATTGAAAATACAGCAGTGGCAGGAACACTGTGAAGTTGTAGCATGTTCACGAGCTAGGGGCAGAGTTCTGATATGCCATTGCCTCAAATCCAGCAAAAAATTCTGCACCCTGGGAAGAAAAAAGCCTGAAAGATGGAAACAGATAGAAAACGAGGTAGAGAGTGCCAAATTAAGGTACAGACCTTTGCTTCATAGGGGCTTACAATGAGTCTTGGATAATAAAAAGAAACTTCATTCAAAATTAATTAAATGTAGCCTTCGGCCTCAATTCTTCAAATTAACCCTGTAAGTGCGTGAGAACACTGATATTTCATGCTTGTGATTTTCCCCTTTTTGTGAATATGGAGCTTTCATTGTTCTGGATTTTTAGCTCCTTTGGTGAATTTGCTCTTCCCTTTCAAATTCCCTGATCAGAAGGGGTAACTCTCCCCACATATTTATTGAATTACTACAAAATACTCCTCAGGGTAAGTCTTCACAAGAATGTTGAACATTTTGTGACAAAACAGAAGGAGCATTTAGACTTTTGTCTCTAAACTTTCCAACCAGCAGATTGCCCAAGAATTAAAGTTATTAATGAGCACTCTCTATTAAAGAATGCTCAAGTTATTTGCAGCTCATACTGCCTCAGTTCCCACTCGCAGGGATTCTCAAAAGTATTTCCCTAAGAACAGGTGTTGCTTCAATACAAAACTGCAGAGGGAAGAGGAGCACTTTGCTTTCACATTCTTGCAGAGTGGAAGGAACCAAAAGTTGCTGACCTTTACTAAAGTGTATTCACTTCTGTGTTGTTGCTTAGATAACAGCTACTGATACACTGACAGGGAGCATTTATCATTCAACCTTCACAAAAGTGTGGAAATTCACCACTGATGGCTCTCTCTGAAATGACAGGTGAGAAACTGTGCAGAGATGCTTTTCGGGATTTGTTAGCTGAAGAATGAATAAAAACGATTGATGACATGTCCAAATTTGAGAACACAAGATCCCAAAAGCTGCTTTGCGTTAACTGCCACAAGCAAAAAGTAGTGAAAACCAGTAGCTTCTTGGAAGATGAGTGCCTGGAGAAAGTTGCAGCACTGGAGATCGAGCTTCAGGTAGTTACAGAGAGCAGAGCAACTGCAACAGAAACTGCTGACCTCCCAGTTCTGCTGAGACATGCCTGGAAAATCACATCTTTAGTCTTCCAGACATATATATATTTGGACAATTTGATGGCATTTTTCTGGAGTAAGCCACTGCGCTTTCCTTTTTTGAAAGTCAGGTGTTGCTCTGGATTTCATAGTGACGAAGTAAGGAAAAGATTGGGCAAAGGTAGAGAGGTGTGGGCAGACAAAAGTGCTTCCAAAGGGCTGACACAGTCTTGGACTTTCTACAGCCTGGGAAACAACAGGCTGGATCCAAGTCTCTGCTTCATATCAATCACATAAGAAAGCAATCTTCTTTCCCCAGCCATGAGGTTATCAGGGTTATTCCTCTGGGTTTTCCTCAACAGCTCTAGATAGGAGCTTATCTTAATGTAGAAAGAGAAACCTTCAGATGTGTTAAAAATATTTGTGGAATTGTAAGTCTTCCCACTGAAGCTTCAAATTAGGTGCCTTCATGCATTTTCCATATTAAACAAAGTGCAAAACAAATAATCTTTTTTGTTTAGATGAAGGTGTACAGTAGTGTTTGATGTTATGAAAGATAAGAATAAACTTTGGATCTGTTCACAGGTTGCATTCCTTACCAGCCTCTCCCAAACTCTAATCTGAACAAAGCCTATACCATCATGTGGTGGCCAGTGGCTATGTCTGTCAGCAAGCCTAGGCAGGTGATGAGAGGTCCTCACACTTGTTATGTGCATTTCACTTGTTCTTCACCCAGTATCTAACCTTGTCCCCTGAACTGAGCATGCCAACCACATATACCATTTACCACTGTTCAGAGAAGCAGGCAACGGAGCTTCTCCTAGTGACTTGTGCACACAGGAGTTCGTCAAAAATGAAACAGTTCACCCATCAGGAATGATTCTGTGAAGCAAGACAACCTTCGGTTAGCAGAGATATTCAGAAGATTTATTTCAAAACTAGATTTCTGCTCAAATCAAAACATTAATGCAGACACAACTTGCATGACTCTATAGAGAAGCTGTTAGTCTTGAATTAAACATTAGCACTGAACACAATTCATAACTTCCTGAATTTGAAAGTGTACATAAGGAATTAGAATGTATTTTTAAAATTTTAAAGAAGCAACAAAATGCTTCAGCATGCTCCATACAAATTGTGTGTTGCAGATTAATAAAATATTGGGCAAGTGCCAAAACAAAAGTAATGACAATTCGTCTGTGTTATCTAACTTATTTTGAGTGAAAATTCACGGTATTGCTGAAGGTTTTCTCCATTCTCTGATAGGCATTAAAAGGATAGTGATTTTTCATAACATTTTTGCCTGAGTAAGGTCTTTGTGTGCTTTGAGATCAGGTTCATTTTGAAAAAGCACCCAAAAGTTCAAATGTGCATTTGAAACTCCAGAAACCCTCCAACTCCAAACCACACACTTCTCTTTATTTCCCATCCAAACAAGTCCATGACTCTTACTTCTCCTTCAGCAGTCCAAATCTAAAGTACCTCTCAGGACACCTTCAAAGAGATTGTCTAGGCTGATAACCTTATCTTCAAGAAATGGTCAGAATACCTTTTCATCCTGATTCTCTCTGGTAAGTCTGACACTTTTTTCTGAAGACCTTCCTTTCTCTCCTCTAACACATATCTCCCTGTTGGTGTTTTCTTCTTAGCATACACATAATTACTGCTCTGGGTCTCACTATCACTCCTTTTAGCCTTTAAAGTGATCTGGTACATTACACGGTGTGCTAAAATTACCTATACAAGACTATGGAAGAAGGCTATACAAGACTGTGGAAAGAATTTTCTAAACATTTCAAAACAGAAAAATTAACCTGATAAAAAAACCACTAAAATATTGTTCAATTTGTTTAGAAATTGAAGGCAACTTCTAAGTTGATCATTTAGAAGTTTGATCATTTCCACACACAGAACAGAACCGCATTAAAATCCTTGATTCCATTCAAGAATCCTCTGGAAACCACAGTTCAGAACTTGAACTGGAAACAAAACAAATTTTAAGTTTCTAAGCAGAAGCTGGATGGTTGGATTTTTACCCCCTAATACAAACAAGGATCTTAATGTCTTCTGTTTGGTATCTGGAAAAGAAAAATCTGTTTGTCTTCTAACTGCTTTGAAGTAGGAATTTGTTGGCAATTTCCAAAGTGAAATGAGGGGGGGAGGGAGTGAGGGAAGGGAAATTTTGAAATTTGTTAGTAACTCTCAATGGCTTCTTAAAGAGAAAATTAAAAATGCCTTGTCTTGTCCCTAGCCATTTTAAAGCATTGTTTTCTTTTGGCAGCTGCACATTGCTGAATTGAGTATCTTTTGTCTCCTATTTCTTCTGTTTGAATTACACAATTCACTATTATTGTTATTAAAAAAAAACCCAAACAGTCCTTAAGAACATATAGTCGTCATTTGAAGTCACAATTATTTTTACTTGAAAAGGGGCCCCACCAAAGGGCCCCTTATTCACCTTATTCACAGTTTTCTGTGTTCATGAGTGGTAACCTGACTGTTGTGAACAATAAGGCAGTACTAACTAATTTTTCTAACAAAAGACACAGAGTCAGATTATGCAGAACTCGCTATATACAGTGTTATTGTAGTATATTTTACTTGTGTTTAAACCACATACTCAAGAACAGATGTTTTTTCCTCTGTATCTTTTTTCAAAAGCCTAGTAAGTTTTGTATTGGCAGGTTCTTCCCTATCAACCACTCTCTGTGTTACTATTTCTTCAGCGGAAGTTGAGAAGTGGTGAAAACTCTGTACTGCCTGTACTAGACACAGAAAATTCACACACTAAGATTCTACAAACTGAAAATCAGAATATTTATTTTGACACTTAAGTATTTCATATTTTCATTAAATAAATCAGATACCCTGTTCAACTCAGGTCCATATGTCTCATCTGGATGAAGAAACTAAAAACCTCTAATTTTTATTTCCCCCAAATTTACTGTAGGCTGAACTTGCTCCTAACAAAAGAAATGTGGAGTTTCTAAGTAGTAGCATTAAATTGCTGAAATCTTCCACTGGCGATTCATAAAGAAAGGAGCAGGAAAAAACTAATACCTTGATGTGATTTTGTCTGGCCTTAGTGATCTCATGATCTTCCCTGTGTAGCCTTTAGCTTGATGTGATTTGATTTTCAGGTGCTGTTCTTCAAGTCTACCTTAATTCAGCAATATGAAGTCTATTTCATTTAAGGCAAAATTTGAAAGATGTGGACTTCTGGAGCAACACTACAACATCTGTGTAGCAGAATATCTTAGGGAACTTGGACATGATTGTGTAATGGAATGAATTTTGAGCTATCCAGGTAGGCCTCAGATTTAGGCCTGTGTGTAGTTATGAAGCCTGTTGCGCAGCAAAGAAATTTTAATTAAGGCGTGCTTTGATTTTAGGTGTGCTTTGCATTCTTTCTCACACTGTATACCAATTGGAAAGCACCTGGAACTGTAAACTATCTGAGCTCTATATAACCAGCCATTTTGAGATAATAAAGGGAGAACATATGACTAACCATATTGGTCGTATCATTCGTTGCTCTGTTCCAGCTCCTGTTATTAGAGGTACCCTGGTTTTACATCTGACTGGTTAAAAAGAAATTGTTTAAATTCTCCTTTGCCAACCTGCTCACATACACACATGCACAGGCTCCCTCACGCCCCATAAGGGAGATGCAGAGGTAGTTTGAGCAGTACCCGAGGGAAGGAAATCAGTTTTGTGCAGGGTGCGGCACTCCCGTGGTTTCCTTGGGTGATACAATTACAAACACGCGGGTGCAGTGAGCCCTGGGACTTTCTGCAGCGTGTTGCACTCCCGGCTTGTACGGCCTGAAATCAAACCCACCTATTGCTGGACTGTTGCAAAGGAACTTGAGATAAGTGGAAGGCTGTTGCTAAAGATGTTCGTTTTGTTCTGCCCTTTGTAAATTCTTGTGATGTTATTCTTGTTCAAATACCCTCTCTGGGCTATAGCTAATGGAGAAATAAAAAGAACTTTCCTTGGCTTTTTTGATTGGTCTTCCTGGTTTTCATTCATGGACATCTTTATGATTCTCCTGTATTCATTTTTCAAGGTTGTCTCTGCAATTATGAGACATTATCAAGGCAATTCAAAATAATATATAGACTTTTTAGCATTTCTTCTCTACTGATGGCTTCCTTGTCCTTTCTCTTTTTTTTTTTTTCTTTTTCCCCCTGATGATGAAACACAGTTAAAAGCAGGCTGTGCTTATTCAGTTTTGTTCCTGTTCCCTGACTTAACAATCTCTGTATCATTCTTGATTTAATGAAGTATAGGATGCAAGGCTGTTTATGAATATTTCTTTTTACAGTACACAAAAAGGAACAAATATCAAACCACCAAAAACACAGTCTAAGGTACAGAAGGCTGGGTTTCTTTTTTCTTCCTTATTCTTATGAAAAAGAAGGAACCAGCTCAGCTGGGTATCAGTCATCACAAGATTCTGGTTTGATTTCTGCAGGTGGCAGAGGTAAAAGGCTTAGCTATGCAGAGCCTGGGGATTCAAAGGAAGAAATTGGTCAGATGTTCCTTCACTTCATCAAATTCTAATGGGGAATGAGTAAAATTTATCAGATTTATTTTGTTTCTCATTCTTTCTCTCATTCTTTTGCAACCTAGAGTATTATCAGATAATAGGAAAACACTGACCAAAATATACAAGCTGAAAATATTCCTGTTGAACACCTCTATGTTGAACACTAGGGATGTTTTTGACCTGCAACTTTTTTTTTTTTTTTTTACAAGAGCTCTAATAAGTTTGCCATCTCTAAAGATGCCTTCATTGCTCATATATGAAACTAATGAAAGTAGAGGTTAATTTTATGAGAGCATTAAATCTCTTCTCGAGGAGAACAAGAATCTTGATTTAAAAATAAGATCAAGAGAGGCAGAATAGAACCTTAAGGTAAATATTCACAAGAGGCACAATCTTACAGTTCTGGAATTCTGACAAATACATACAATATTTTCTGAAAATAATAAAATAGGAGTCATGGTAAAGCAAAAGCAGCATAATTGTGAACTCTCTACCTCAGAAGCTAAATAGTAATAGTCACACTTGTAGTCTGGAAGACTAAGGGGAATTAAACTGATGTTCTAATTATTATCTTTGCAAAAATCTTAATCAAATTTTAAAAAATAGACAAGTGATTCTGCAAAAAAATATACTGAATTAATGCAAATGAAAAATATATGAATGGTGTTATTTCTGCAATAAACAGCACATGTTTGAGGATTGAGTGATATGCCTTCTGTTTTACTTTTTGTGATAGCATTGCAATTTTGATACTTAGTTTCAATTTACATATCATAAATAATCTGATTTTTTTTCAATTAAGCATGATTAACCATTACCTAATGTTCAGTTTGACTTCTCAAAATGCTTTCTCTCTTAAATGAAAATAGTAAAACAGAAGTCTAAGAAAAACAGGAGGCAAGTGATTGTGAATCTTTTGAGAAAAATCTCTATTAAAAATAAATCTTTCTAATACTCATTCCTCACATAAAAAGAGGATATGGAAAAATGTTGAAAATGGTGTAGAAATTGATAAAATTTGTTTACCATGGGGAAAGGTTCAAATCTATTTTATTATTCACCTCTCCAGTGTTAGACCTGCTTCTGGGGTGGAAGTGCAGCAACTTAGAGTGACACCTACCACCTTTCTCTCTGTATTAGCTCCTGGAAAACCCTCAGAGTTGCATGGAACTCAACAGACCCTAGAATTTTAAGATGGAACAGATATTCCATTAGCCATGTGCTAGAATTCTTTCACTGCTTTATCATGTCTCTCTCTGTAAAGAATTTGTTTTTGTTGTTGTCTAGCCAACAATATTTTAACTAGGATCTGGCAAGGATGCACCTGAATGATTTTCACTTCATATTTCATAAAATGTGAACTTCAAGTGTTATGCCTCATATGCATATAATTATTTTAGCATTTATTTTCAGAATATCCTTGTTTTGTTTCTTTTTTTCTGTGAAATGTAAGGATTTCTTGTATTCTCTCTGCTTATTTAGTAGTCAAAGGAAACTGCATTCTGTTCCTAAATACATTTCTATACTGTCCGTATTTCAGGGCAATTCTTCTGGTTTTAACTTCATCAAGTCTGTTGAAATATTTTAAGAAGTTGAAAAAGAAATGTGTTTTTTCAAGATTTAGCAAAAAATTTGAAACTGATAAACCATGATGTTTTCTTATAGATGTCAGTGATTGTCTTCTTTGTACTTACAGAAAAGAGAAGGAATCATCTTATTGAAATGATTTCATTACCTATTTTCTACTCTTACTGTAGGTCTGGATTTCTATCCTGAGGGATATCTGATGGTTGTCTCAAGTGCAGAACAACTGAGTTTCTCCTGTTATCACCTGGTTTTCGCCTGTTGCATAACTTCTCACAAAATGTTGAAGTAACATATGCTAGGACAGACCTCCTTAATGATGGGGTTTTTTTTACTTTTCAGCACATTCTGAGATACTATCCATCTTTATTAGCATGTTATATTACTAATTTATGCATGAAACTCCGATTAGCATAACTGGAGCATAGCTGCATAGTAAGTACAGTACAGGAAAATAAAATATTACAATCCAGCACCAACTTTTTAAATTATGTGAATGTTGACAGATATGAGATGAAATGTTAAGCTGCAGAGAAAACTTTTGCTGACTATGGTGTAAATTTCCTTGTTAATTTAGTAAATCAGTCTTTTAGCTTTTAATCCTTTTCTTGTTTGATGCCCTGCTGGGAGATTCCTTCACTCTTCCAGGTTGTTGTTAAAGTCCCCTCCAACCTTGCCTTGAATATTTCCAAGGATGGAGCATTCAGAACTTTCTGGATAACCTGTGTCATTGTCTCACCCTCCTCACTGTAATATTTTTCCTTATGGCTAATCTAAACCTGCCCTCTTGCAGTTTAAAACCATTTCACCTTCTCCTCTCAACACAGGCCTTGATAAAAAGAAGGAAAAGGAGAGCAGGAAAAGCTAACTCCTGCCTCTTACCAAGAGTGCAGCACCATCATTTATTCTGCCTGGCATCAGGAAACAGGGACCTTAGTAATCTCCTCACTGTATGGTTTTCTTTAGGATCTGCACTCTTTTCATAACAACTCCGCACTCTGCACTCAGCCACTCTTTGCTACTGTTTTAGAGGTGTGAAAATCCTCGAGGGAACCAAAACTAAAGGGAGTTGACCTTTATAACCTTCATAATAGAGATTATACATTGTACCTATTCTTAGTAGTAATAGATGGTACTGTGCTTTCACTTCTTTCTGCGTACTGTGCAAGATTAAGGTCATGCAGAGGTAAACCATAATAAATAAAGGGATATGTAATGGAAAACAGTTTCCTAAGCGAGAGTTTAAAAAGGCAGGAAAACCTGAACAGTGGCTCCTGCTCTACTTACATTTCTCTGTTTCTCTGATCAAAGAAATTTGCATTCAGTTCATCAAACCAAGGGCAAAGATTCCTAGAAGCTTGCTCTTTTAGAAAAAGAAAAGGAATTAAATACTTGGAAAGAATCGGGATAGTTCCACAGCAAATGGGGACGCTCAGAAAAGCAGATGCCACAGTTCGGATTTCTGTGTCCCATTGCTCCTGGATAAATTTGTTGTTAAAATGTTGCTTAATAGTATATATCATCCTGTATTTGTTCCCTCCTCACTCAGTCATCCTCACTGGAAGATACATCTGCTAAGCAGGTGCTGTAGCGCCTCTGTTTTGCTAAATATGATCTACCTGACCTAGTATACAGGTATTTAAGCAATTTGCATGGAAATATGTAAATAGAGGAATAAATTTTACTCTCATACCCTTAACCTAGCAGATTACCCATACAGAAGCACGCTGTCAGAAGAAGAAAGCTGGATAGCCATGTCATAAGGCCCTAGGAAATTGCAAAATTATGGCAACAGAACCAGGGATTGTCACCTGCTCAAATTTTATTCAATAGAAAGGTAACAGAGGTCTCATGAAGAGAGATATAAGAGATCTTACATATAAATAAACATGAGAAGCAAAAACTCTTATAATTCAAACATTGCTCCAAGCATATCAAGAACAGTGACAATGGCAACAAACAAGAGGCGAGTTAGAAGATCTGTTCATGACAACCCCAAAACCCAGAGGGCAAAGAAGCAATGAACATTAATGCAACCATATTTTTTGGTTAGATCTCAGACAGGAGATACCTAGCAAATTCGGGCTGGCTATGCCTCAAGACGTAGCACAAGCAGAAATAACACCAATGTCTGACATTATTTTATGTATTTATGAGGGTATTTTTAGGTCTACATAATGACAGTAGGCATTGCAGGTGCTACTTGAAACCCACTTTCAGCTTGGTTACTAGGATATTTCAAAGCACCCTTAAGTCTGCATTATGCTGATATTGATTCTTAGTTCTTAAGTTTATTTAGGAAAGGAGGATATGAGGAAGTGAATCTGTAAGATCTTCTAAGGCAATTAGGGCTGGTTGTTTTTCCGTGTAGAAGCTGCTGTATCACAGAATATTGATCACTTGGAACGAGATAAAGTAGAACTGATGATTAAATAATATATATGGATATGTATATATGAAAATATATAGCCACAGTAGGTGGAGTGGGTGGAAACCAAAAGCAGCCATTGAGCTATAGAAACTGGAAGCTTCATTCAGATGCAGATCCTCGTTTTCCTTACTCTAACACCCTTCAGTAGTTCACAGAATGGTTTGCAGCTGCATTTTACGTGCAGTGTCAGGTACCCACACCTACTTTTGATTTGTATGGCTGAAATGTGCACAACTATGAACATGCATGTTAAAGGTCAGTCTGTAATTCCTTTCCTCAGTCTTTTTATTTGTATCATCAACAAATAGCATTTCCTTACATAATGCACAACTATTTTATAAACCTTGGTAAAATGCTGAAGAACAACCAAGGAGATGAAAATCACCATAAATTTTAACCCTGCTACAAATGCAAGTGTGTGATGTGTATAATTTGTAAACAATGATAAATAAAGAAATATTCCTGAAGTTAACATACATATGCAACTACACACAAAAGTATGGGTTCTTTGTTTAATAACAGGTTTCTTCTTCCTCCAAATTCTTTGCTCTCTGGTGATTCACCTACGCAAAACTGCCCCCCCACTGTGTTCTAAAAATCAGTGGCTATAATAACCAAGAATTAAATTAGTGCAGGAAAAAGTCTATCTTGTAATTTTGCAGGAAAAGTATCGTAATGAAATCTGAATATTCTGCTACTTCTAAGATGTTTGTTGATGCAATAGTGCTGAAACACTTTAAAAAAGAAAAATGAACACTTATTCTGATTTAACAGTGTAATTTTATTGACTACCAAAGAGCTATTTCTGATTTATACCACAGAGATCAAAATCAGATGCAGTTCCTCTATAATATTCTTCCTAACACCTCCTGTATAGTTGGAAATCTAAGTAAGATTATGGGGTTTTATGCACGCATATTTGGCAGCCTTTTCGTATTTATTGGTGTAGCAAATATCATTTGAATTTGGTGCCTTTTTGCT
>VZTN01002236.1:94273-124001 GCA_013400515.1 Erpornis zantholeuca | reverse complement strand
AGTACATATAATTAGTGATCATTAGTCCAATTAGCGAAGATTAGGGATTTAGATGAGATATGACACTTGAGCTAGAGAAAATTCAGAGAAATCAAAAAGCTGAACTGATATCAGGAAGTGTGAGGTAATATGATTCTTAAAATGGAAAAACCACAGGATCTGTCACCAAAACAGTGGCAGAAAATTGGACTGAGCTGAAGGCTAGAGGAAAAAGTATTTGAGCAAAGAGCAGTGGCTGTTCCATAATAAAGGAGTAAAATAAAAAAGGTTAGTGCATATGGGTCAGCAAGGTTTAGGAAACAAGCATGTACAAAAGTAAGTAGAAGGAGCACATTTAGTGATACAACAACAATCTCAGAAGAACAATAATGAGCCAAAAGCACATGGAGAAATGGGCACCCAAAGAAAGTGGTTGGTCTTTCTGTCTTTGCACCTGGACTCCAAGTGACAGAGGAAACTGTGAGCAGCTGCTGTCAGCATTCCCAGATACTCAGTCTCCAATGCTTCCATCAACATTAAGTCTTCGCCTTCTTTCTTCATTAAGTATTTCACACCTGCTTTCAAATTGCTCCTGTGCCTATGTCTTCTTGAGCATCCTCTGTTTCTTCCTAAAAAATTTCAAGTAGACTGTCCTTATGGACAACAGGTAAAACACATATTTTGAATTTGCTCCAGCTTTTTTAGAGATACAGGATTTAGCATCTACGTCTGTAGATTTAGATGCTACATCTGTAGCCATTCCTGGCTCTTTATATCACTTTTAATATTTATGCATTTTAATGAGAGGTGATCAAAATATTTCAAATTAAGAGTGAAGATTTAGGGCTCCAATACTGATCTTTCTATATACACAAAAATTTTCTCTCCATCTTAATTTTCCACAATTCTTTTTCAAATCTGAATTAGCCTTAAATTGGCCTTGCATCTAAGGTTTTTAGAGTGCAGGCTGGTTTTTCTTGTGGTGAAAAGAAATTGCTTCTGCTGTGCAATCTGTATTTGTAAAAAGATAGCTTGCTAAAAAACTTCATTGTCCACCAAAGTCACAGACAACTGATGTTTTTGAGAAGCTGAGCATTCATGGTTTTGAAAAATTCCAGAAGGTAAAGTTCATCCTGCTTTGCAATGTTTGGAAGCTTGTCACCTGCAAAACAACCTGTGCTACCACATGTGCTATTCAATGGCGTGGGTTTGTCTAGTTTCCAATGTATCATCATAGGCTTTCCACTTGGGAAACACTACAGATTTGCTTTGGGATTGTAGAAATCATTTGTCCAAACCTAACTAGGTATCTAGGTTCCCTCTAGAGAGAGAGGCGAGAAAGACGAGCATTCAAGTGGTAATTCATCCAAAATATGATTTATCAGAACGTTTTTGCAATCCATGTTAATCATATTAATACATGCTGACTAAGCCATGTGTCTGTTGATTTCTTTGAAGAATTTTTGTAGCACTGATTTTTGGCTACAAAATTGGTATTGACTTTTCTTCCTATTTACCCACACTAACTCTCCCCTTTGCTGCAACTTGAAGCAATTTGCTGGCTTAGACTCAAATAGTCTGTACTCTCAAGTGTCCCCCAAATCCTTTAAAAGCCCACATTTGTAGCTTGTCTCCTACCAAGAAAATTGAAGCAATAGTTTGAACATGCATCTTATCCCAAGGTTAGTAATCTAAGAATTTCACATTTCTGCTCATTTAAAAATTTAAAATTAATATTTTTATTGCAAAATATATTATTCTGGAAGTTTTATTTCCTGATGTGGAATGATTAATGATTTTATATTTCTTCCTTGCCTTTATAGGTGATGTTCCCATTGAAAACATCAACATTTGTTTTATTTTGGGGCCCTTTTTGGTATTACTTTTAATCCTGACTGCATCCAAAGTAATTTAAAAAGTTGTACCTTCTTCAACTCCTCTCTTTTTACACATCTACACTTGAAATATTTGGTTTAACTTCCTAACTAGGCAAGACTGCAAAGAATTTTGAAATATTTTACTTTATCACTATTCTTACTGACTCTGCTGGCTTTATCCAGTGAATTCCTTCTTCTACTCTCCCTAGGATGATTTTACCTTGCCAATATTCCATTTTAGGTGACTGCTTCCATGACACAGTCCTGCACACTGCAACGCCAGAATTTCTTCCTGTTGGGAGCAGATACAACCATTTAGGCACCTTTGATATGAATCATTCAGTTTGATGATGTCTGAAAAAGTAGCCAGATTTTTTCATGACTTAAATTTCTTGAATTTCTGTATAAAGCAATGTCTAAACCATCTTTTGCCTGAAAATACCCAACTGCAAATATTCTGGTGTTCCTTTCATGCAGTTCTGACTGCTTTGAAATCCACATTCAAACTGATGTCATCTTGATAACAGAAAACCAAGAGACAGAGGGTATGGAAAACATGTATAATTAGCAAGGAAATTAACTTAATGCTGAGAGGCAACAGGTGCCTAATCGAGCATCCAAGCAATCTCCTCATTTTTAGATCTTTAGGGGTTTTTTCCTTGTTAACTGACAGATGAGAGGTAATGATGATACTGATGAAAAAACAGTTATAAAACCTGAGGAAATCCCATGAATAAGCAAGAAACGGCCAAAAGACTGGCAAGCCTGCTCTCATAAGTAATCAGAGAAGGATCTAAATTGATAAGCAACAAAAAGGGGAGAGAAAGGCACCATCTGGCTTTACCCTTCCCACAGAAAGGTCAGACGCCCTTTGCTTTGGAAATACCCAGCCACGCACATCAGCCCAAGGCAACCCCAGAGCAAGTGTCCTGAGAAGCAGGCGTGTCTAGGCAAGAAGCTTTCAAAGGTAAGGCATTTCTTCTTCTTTATCTCCAAGGTTTTAGGGCCAAATTTTGGTCCTAAAAGGCATAATTTGCCCTCATAAGAGTAGAGTCTGTTGACGCAGCTGGTCTAGTCCCCTGGCAGTTTTTTCTCCCAATTAATACTCTGGCTCCCTAACCTATGAAAAGTGCAAGCACTCAGAGGAGGTAAATGTTTATTCCTTGTAGGCAGAGTGCAGCAATGTTTCTGGTAAGGATGTATGCCATTTTAGACTGAAACGACATGGAATTCTCAAGCCATTCAAAACATTTATAACCACTGCACTTCCTACAAACTCCGAGTTTCGCATTCTTCAGAAAGTACCCTTCTTTGGCGAGTAATGATTTCGGAGCTGTTAAATCTTTACATTATCCCAACAACATGTCAATTAACGGAGGCATTTTATACAGATTACAAAGATTTGTCGGAGGTGGCCACAGCTTTGTTAAAGCTGTTTTGTGGACATCTTCATAATTAATGGAAAAATCATTAGGAATTCAGTCTTTATTAACCCCTGTAGCTGCAGGGGCCCATTTCATCTTAATTGCATTCATTTGGCACTGGCAGTATTATACAGCATAATCACTAATAAATGATCTTTTAATTTGTACCAATCAAGAGAGCTTGCTTTCATGCCAATATTCCTGTTTCTTTGATGTTGACCTGTCTTGATTTTTGATCATTTGAACTTAAGATGATTTACTGGAAAATCAATATCAATACCAAATCTGCCGTATTCATACATCTGTGGTTAAGTTCAATTTGACTGTATTTTGATTGAAATAAGTAGTGCTTGATTATCCATTCAGATTTTATGAAATAATCAGGTTGGGAAATCTAGTCCTGTATTCTTATTCAAAGGCAAATAATTAGAAACTCTAGGAAAACTGCAGAGCTGGGACAGCATTTGAAGTAACACTTCAGATCCCACTAATTAACCAACTTTGTCTGTAATCTCCTAGAGGCCTCCACCAAGAGAGTAATATGCTATTACCCATTTAGCGAGGCCAACAGGGGCTTTGGCTACAGTTGTTAATAAGAAAATCTGAGACAGTTTCTCTCATTATACCCCCTGTCAGCACTGTCTCCACAGTATAAAATAGCCGTCATTGTTCTGTTGGTCAGTTAACCAGAAACCAGACTACTGTAAAAAAATACTTTACAACTAATTGAAAATGACGGAAACATTCCCTTATCAACCAGTTGCTTTGTGTTATTTGAAGAAAATATAAATGTTAGTGAAGGAGGGCAAACACAAAGTTCAGTCTCTTTAATGAATACCCCCTGCATGAACTAGAATTACTGACTTAGCTAAAGAGAAAAAACCCCTTACAGCTATTGCTTCAACCTCTTGGTTATGAATTAAAGAAAAAAAAAAAATCTCTTTCCTAATATTATAGCACTTACTCCCTGAGTACTGAATTAATTTATTGAGAATTTACAAGTAAATCTGTTTAATTACTATGAGCAATACGGGTCTTGTCTAAACTCTTACTGAGCTGTTAAATTGTGATACAGCTCCACTACTGGCTGTGAAATAAATAAATAAATGATGTAGCTCATTTTGAGATGGGAGGGAATGAGCCTCAGACCTCTGCAGCTGCATCATGGTATGGATTTCAAGGGTCCCTCCTGTTCCTGGGTCACTGCCTCGACCCTCACTGTTTTGGTTGCAGATACTTTAGGTGACTGACTTCCTTCCTTAAGCCTTTGGTGATCTGGGGCAACCAGGTCTGGAGATGCCAAAGGGGGATGAAGTTGGGAGTGTGTGTGTGTGTGTGTGTGTGTGTGTGTGTGTGCACATGCAAGTTAGATGGCATTTTATTTTACCTCATTCCAATTTTCTGTGCAAATATAATAAGTCCATGAAATGAATAAGCAAGATTAAAGAACTGATCTCCAGTTGTTAAGATACATATATGAAGGAAGCAAATATAACAGTTTTGACACTGTCAGGCAGTGGCATTGCACAGAAGACTTTCCAGGTTTGGGGGACAGAGAGGAATGCAGAAAACACTTTAATCTGAAACTGCAAGCATGAAATTGCTTCCATTAAGCTTGACTTCCTGATTATTGTGTAACATTATCAAAAGGCACACTTAAGGCTGTTTTGATACCCTAAGTGTACATTACCATTTCTAAACAAATTTAAAATTAATAATGACTGCCCTTGATGTATAATGCCTGATAGTTACTGTGGTTTGGAGGGGTTTTTTACAGGAGTTCTGTGAAGTCATCTGTCCTAAAAGATGGATCAGTAGTCTCATCTTTAAAATTGTTGTACTACAGCTACTTATTTGGGAATTTTGAGAGAAGAATATTTATAATAGCAGCAATTCAGCTTTAACTGCGGCTGCTGAGCAGGTTGCCTGCCCCCACAAAGTTGCCTGCCCCCGCTACATATAGGTTCCAGAAAAACTGCTTGCCTCATCTCTGTACAAGAAAGAAGAGAATATTCACTCCAATAATTAATTATTCACATAGATAGAAACACACCAAATTTATTAAACTAAAATATTTGGGGGTGGGGGGATGGGGAGATGAGGATTGAAATCATTTTTATCAATAAATGCCACAGATCATAATTACTTACATCGGTTTGAGCAGTTCTTCAGATTCCTAACTCAAGTGTTTCTGTCTTTTCTACTCAGACAACTCTAATTTCCTTTTAAGCATGGGGTGGACAGCAGATTTTTTCATTTTACGGCCATGCTTTTTAAAAGTTCAAACAAGAGGCTCTAATTTAGTCTGTCTTTATGCACTAATCTTATTCCAACTTCTTATATGCATCTTGTTTGCACTCTGAAGAACTGATTTCTCCAATTGACCCCTCTATGTCTAAGTTATATCTTAGCACTCTTCTGTTGTTCAATGCTCACCTCAATGAAAACCCTAATTCTTGCTAATATTTTAATAGCATGGATATAAAAATCTTTCCTTGTTTGCTGACAGTCGTTTGGATAAACAGTAATACACAGAAAATATCACCACATATTTTGTATTGTCAAATAGAATCTCATGGCAAGTCTCAGGCACACAGTTTGCTTGTTTATTATAACATGTATTGACATGTGATTGGACATATTTTATTCTGATTAAGACTATTAATGGCCTTCCTTGGGACTTTTTTCCCAGCATTGAATATACACATACACAATATTCCTTTGAAATCTTTGCTTGTCTTATCAGACAAGTCTTTAATATCTCCTCTTAAAAAAATTTGAAGGTATGAAATACATTCCCTTTTATAGTCACTCAAGAGAAAAAAATCTCTGTCCTAAAGAATCACATGCTACTTATTGTATAGATCTACATATAATTTTGCTTGATTTGGTTCCAAAGTACTTTTCGGGAAAAGCATAACAAAGATTGAAGATAGAATTTGAAGAAATGAATGAAAAATAATATCTTCCATGCCATTCTCTGCATGAAGTTTGCTTTTAGCTTTCAGCAAGCTTGCAACCTCATAAGTCTCACCCCTAAAAATTATTTTGATGTAAATAAGGGCAATGAAAGACTTGTGAACTCTAAAACATTTTTAAGTTGGATTTAATTTTAATGAGTTGGAAGGAAAATGAGCAGAGCGATTCTATTCACCAGCACGTGCCTCTACTACTTGACTGCAGAACAGACACTGCACATCCCATCAGAAAAACACCGATATTTTTGCCTCAAATCCTTGCTGGCCGTGCCAATTTTTTGCATGTTTATTATTCTCATCATGGATGAGTATTTATATCTGTTCTGAATTTGTTCTCCTTTAATTTCCATTTATGTTCATCTTGTCCTATCTTCTTGTCCTGGTCTGAAAATAGCAGCTCATGTTGACATTATCTGTTCCATTTAAAAGTTTAAATACTTCAATTAAATCACCTCTTAAGTGATTTTTCTTTCTAGACTTCATAGATTTAGATGTTCAGCTTGTCCTTAGAACTTAGGCTTTCAACCTTGCCACCTTTTCAAGAAAGCAATATCACACATATAATACATATCATAGGTAACATTGTGCAGCTTGAATGTTGTCTCTAACTTTCTTAAACGTACATATTCTGCTGCCCCAGCTGACTGTCCTAGATGGCATGTCTTTGGATCCACTTTTAAAAGGATCTTGTCAAAGTCAACTGCATTACTCCTATTCACCTTTAAATGTGCTTTACATTTATGATACCAGTGCTCAGCAATTTATTTTTTTTAACATTAGTTCTTATAATCATGTAAATATGCATTTAGCAGATGCAGAAAAAATTTTAAATTTAATTTTAATGTTATTCATTACTATTTATTATCTATATTTAGAATTGCCTTTCTTAATGTGCTTTGTTCTTAAAGAAACCTACCAATTTCTAATTTGTGGTTCTTAGACTCATAATTACACACCTTCAAATTCTTTTTATGCTATTTTTATATAAGATGCAAGCCCCCAGTTAAGTACTACTACAGGCAATTTTTCAGATTTTATAACAAATATTTTATGCAGAATGTAATTTGTAAAAGTACCATCAACAACACCCCTCATCTTGGTGCACTCACCAAATTAGTGAGGCTGCACTCAATCCCTTCATCTCTGTCATTAATGAAGATATTAAATAACACTGGTCCCAATATGGACTCTGGAGGGATATTACTCATCACTGGTGTCCACTAGAACTCTGAGTCATTGACCTACACCCTCTGGATGTGACCATCCAACCACATTCTTATCTAACAATTCACTCATAAATTCATCTCTCTCCATTTTAGACAGAAGGGTGTTGTTCAGGACCATGCCAGAGGCTTTACAGAAGTCCAGATAAATGATGTTTGTAGCCATTCCCTTCTCCACTGATGCAGTCACTCCATCATAGAAGGACACTGGGTTGGTCAGGCAGGGTTTGCCCTTTGTGAAGCCGTGCTGATTGTCTCAAATCACATCCCTGTCCTCCATGTGCCTTGTTTTCTAGGAAGATCTGTTCCATAATCTTCCCAGGCACAGAGGCGAGGCTGACAGGACAGTAGTTCCCAGGGTCACCCTTTTTAAAGGTGAGTACAATGTTCCCCCTGTTCCATTCACCTGGCACTTCACTAGACTGACACGACTTTTCAAGTACCATGGAGAGTGCCTTGGCAATTATGTCAGCCAATATTCCTTGTAAAGGAGATGCTCCAGTCCTGATTCACCTTTGTTGCCCTCCACTGGACTCACTGCAGTACTTTCATGTATCTCTTGTCCCAAGGAGCTCAGCGCCGGACATAACATTCCAGACACAGCCTCACTAAGTGGAGGGGCAGGATCACGTCCCTTGACCTTCTGGCAATGCTCTTCCTAAAGCACCCTGGGACACCAATGGCCTTATTGGCCACAGGGACACACTGCTGGCTCAGGGACAGCTTGTTGTCCACCAGGACCCCCAGGTCCTCCACAGAGCTGCTTTCCAGCGAGTCAGCCCCCAGCCTGTGCTGGTGCAGGGATTTATTCCTCCCCAGGTGCAGGACCCTGGATTTCCCATTGTTGAATTCCAGACAGTTGTTCTCTGTCCATCTCTGAAGCCTGCTGAAGTCCTTTCCAAGGGCTGCAGAGCACCATGGGGGATTGGCCGTTCCTCCCAGCTTTGTGTCATCAGTGAACTTACTGTCCTTTTCATCCAAGTCACTGATGATCAAGTTAAATACCGGGCCTGGTATTGAGCTCTGGGCATCACCACTAGTGACAGTTCTCCAGCTGTGCCTCTGATCGCAGCCCTCTGGCATCTGCCATTCAGCCAGGTCTGAATCATGAAATCATTTAGGTTGAAAAAGACCCATGAGGTCATCAAGCCTAACCATTAACCCAGCACTGTCAAATCTACCACTTCAGGCATGTCCCTAAGTGCATAGTCCTGGCAGCACAGCACCCTCATCAGCTGAGACACGCAGTTCATTAGTGCAGATGGAATGCCTCACTAATGACTTTGACTCTTTCCTGGAGCTCAGCTAGCTTCTTTGCAAAGTTTTGCCGTGCTTCAGTGACAGGCCAGCTCGCTGAGACCCAGCATAAGACCTATCACAAAGTGCTGCACTGCGCAATGGGGGCATGCATGTCTGATCCTTAGATGCAGTCATGGCATGGGTTAAACAGGGTCTGAGATGGAGCAAAAGGTCTCAGGGACCTTCACTCAGCCATGGTGAACATCCAGCCTACATCCCAGTTTAGAAGAGCCCTGAATATCAGTAACTTGTTCCTGGCTGACTTGAGTCAGCAGGCAACTGAATTTGATAGCCTCCCTTTCACAACATCCTGCTTCCTCCAAAAGCTGCTGAAGGCACAGCACAGAGACAGCCACAAAGTTCCATCACCACAAATTCTCTATGTAAAAGCAAATGACTCTCTTTCCCAGCCTGAAGTTGCTCAGTAAAACAGACCGAATGGAGGGCAGAATCTGTCCCAAAAACACGGGGTTATTTCTTCATCATTTGAACTAAATATAGAAGCAGACAGATTTACATGGGAGTGAATTTGAAAAAAGGGAAAAAATGTTCAGAAAGGATAATATTGTTGTCATATAGTTTGGCTGCCTGCAAAAGAAATGAGAGATTTTGTTTCGTGTTTCTCCTGTGACGCTCCACAAGACACAGAAAATGTACTGGATTTGTTTAAAAGTTGCGAACGTGGGATTTGGAAGTGTCCTTTAAAACTTTTTCTTAAAAAAGGAATCCCATCTCACAACTAGCCTTCGCAGTTGGGCACCTTTTTTGGCATTGTGCTGTCAGTGTGTTTGATTTGCTGTCTGCTTGTGATGTTATGTGCCATATTGTCACAACTTAGGAAGAAGCAGTAAATTGAAGTCGAGTCCTCATTGGAATGAAACTCCCATTTTAAGGAGAAATTCAGATCTATTCAGTTTGACCTTGGAACTTGAATTAAATCTTTAGAAATTCAACTTTCTCAAGGGAAGTATGAGGCTTGTATGAGACTGGATATATTAAAAACTTGTACAGCTCTGGTATAGCGCACGTGCCAAGATGGTTAATTTTTAATTTAGAGGACAATGAGAAAATCAAAGGGTTTCACCTGAACTAATTTTCACAGAGCTAATTTGTTATACTCAAAGCTGGTTTATAAGCATTTAACAATCCATTAAAAGCAGCATTAAATGCTCAGTTGTGATTTTTAGTGAAATATTTTTGTATGTTTAACCTGATTTCTGAATGGATTTTTTATAGTTTGGGGTGGTATCATAAAAGCGCACATAAGTCTAGGCAGGATTCCAATTTTGTATTGTAATAAGCAGCATTTTATGTATGGGTCTGTATGCACATTCCACAAATCA
Organism: Erpornis zantholeuca; assembly: GCA_013400515.1. Lineage (NCBI taxonomy): Eukaryota > Metazoa > Chordata > Aves > Passeriformes > Timaliidae > Erpornis > Erpornis zantholeuca. The sequence continues at coordinate 113,878 of VZTN01002236.1, read as the reverse complement.
TTCAGAAAGAAAAATCAAGTGGATGTGGTTATTGAAGATGAGGATGGCATTTACCTGCTTGAAATTTGATGCATATAATACATAAGGAGCTGTCCTTGCTTCAGTCATAAAACCAATCCATTTAGATTGTCATGTCAGGGAGCTGGGCACAATAGGTTTTTGCAAGACTACAGCATGTCACCACCTCTGTGTAGCAGAGCAGCACCCACACTGGAAAGCAAAGCCAGGACACTTGCTCCTGCCTACCTGCAGCAGGATAAAGCAGTTACTAAATCCTCTCTCAGGACTGGGAAAATGTGCTTGCCCTGCTCCCACACAGTGAGGCAAAACCTGAGATTTCTAACATGGCCAAATGTTTTTATCCTGCTCTCTACCATTCCTGAGTAAATGCTGACTTATCTTCATTAAATCTGCATGCAGCAAATCAATAAGATGTTGGGGGACTTGTTTGTAGAAGTATCGGAATCATTTTGGCATGCTGTTAACATGTTGATGACTCATTTTAGTGTGAATTCAGGAGTTGCCAGGAAATATTGCTAAGGCTATCTAAGTCTGGCTAATGCAGAAATGGTAGATACACTGCAACCCATGTGTCAGAGTAAAAGGGAAGGGGAATAAAAATCTCCCAGTGCTTACAATTCCTTGAATTGCAGTGAGACATGGGGCTTAGGCTTAACTGCATTTTATGTTTGTGCTTTTCTAGAGGAAAAAAAAAAAGGGACCAGGGTATTTTTCTCACAGTAAGGCATGCACAAGTTTAACCCCAGAAGTTCCTCCATTTCTACAAAGTAGCAGATGTACCATTTGTAATGTGTGATGCTCTGTGAGTGCTGCATTTTTGTGCCCTGGATTGTAGGAATATGACAAGGAGAGAAGCTACCCACAAGGAATGAGGAGGTGGAATAAGATGGAAGTGGATGTGATCAGTGCAGGATGCAGAGTACATGGTTTTACAAGCTGGGATAAGTCACACAGTACGTCCAGCCTGGAAAAACACTTCTTAGCAGCATTTGTTCAGGCATTTTCTCTTATTTTTTCCTGTGGGCATAATGCAAGGTAGATTATGGATTTCTCTGCTAATTTTCAGAAAAACAGTATTGTCACCAGCATCAGTGACCATAGCTTATCAGCTCCATAATTCATAGAAACATAGAATGGTTTAGGATAGAAGGAACCTTAAATATTATATAGTTCCAACCCCCCTGCTATGGGCAGGGACACCTTCCACTAGACCAGTGGATCTCTCTTGATCTCTCTTTGCTCCAAGTCCTATCCAATCTGGCCTCAAACACTTTCAGGGATGTGGATCCACAACTTCTCTGGGCAAAATGTTCCATTGGATCACCAACCTTTCAGTGACAATTTTCTTCCTAACATCATAATTCAAAACTTCTTCTCAAATTATTGCCTCTCCTGAGCATGGAAGGAGTTCAGCATTGGCAGATCCTCTCCCCTGGATGTTCAAGACCATCTGTGTGTGCTAACTGTAGTAGTGACTTTCTTGTGTGGGTTTTCCAACAGGCTCAAAGATAAAGCATCAGATACTGAACCAAGGACCTAAGAGCTGAAGTCTCTGAATACCCTCTAACTAAACTATGCTTCTGAGTTCTTTCCCTCTTACTGGAATGATAGTATATACACAAATGTGCAGCTTAAAGTATGAGGAGTACCTTGGGACAAAGGAGTTACTGTTTGGGACTTTGGAAGTTCACAATAATAGCCACAGGACCAAAGTATTTTCAAAGGTCAACAGAGCTTCAGTAATTTATGCACCTCTCTTTTGAAAAGTTATTATTATATAATCATTTTCATATGTAATTACCTTTTTCTATTTTGCTGATTCACCTCTTAAACCCTTCATGCATATGATTGAGAAGCATCACCTTGCACATAGGGGAGGAAGAAAAGATATAATCAAACTATACATCTGATCTATAAGTCTGATCTTTTAGTCAATAGAGGCAGTTTCTGGTCTTAGTCACTCGCAGAGGGAGAGGGAAATTTCACTGAAACAACCAGTGATTTTTTTTTGATGGGAGAAAAGTCAGAAGGGGGTGGGGTAGGACATTGAGACAAGGAGCCTTTGTTCAGTGAAACAAATGTTAACACCAGAATACAGATAAAACTTTATGTATTATTAAAGAATACATTTTGCTGTTGGAAAAATGTAATGCAACCTGGAATCATTTATTCAAACTGGTAATTCTTTTCATGTTGTCACATTACAAAAAGTCTTGATGCTTCTTGTGTCTGACTGAAAATATAAAACACTGTGGTAAAGGCAACTAATAAGGATTGTATTTTTCTTTAGCCTGAACACCAATGCAAAAAGACATTACCAAAAAAAAAAAAAAAAGAAGGAAAAAAGCCCCATATAAATTGATGGGAAAGGAGAAAGGGGAAAAAGCAAAGATATTCTGATAGGTCATTTTTTTTTCCATACATGAGCATTTAGTCTACAGTAATCTACAAGGACTGTCAAATTTGATTGAAAGATAATGCAAGATTATTTTTCTTGACACAATTTATAGCATGTATCCATTAGGAATAATTATGGTTGCATGATTTTGCTAGCTGTTATCTCTACAAGTGTTACTAATGGTTTTATCAATTACTCCCTGTCCAATAACTGCATGGTTGTAACCTAATTTAAAGACACTCTATCACTAGGCTGATTTGTGTAGTAGTAAATGACAGCATTTGAGACACCAGCCAAACGACTCACTTCAGTGACTTAGTTAGTCTCTAATAATTAACAATTAGTAGGTACCTAGGAAAAGCTCAAGAGACTAGAGCTCCCATGTTTCCCTTTCTTATCTAAATACAAGAAGTTACCAAGACAATCTCCTGTAAATATAAACCTTTAAATAAATTCTCCTCCTGTGGCTGATAAAAAATGTGCTTTAATAAAGATTAACAGTTGAGGAATAAAACAGAACTGAACTTTAGGATCCACGGTTGTAACACATAGGGACAATCTAAGGAGGAGATATAGGATTATACTTTGAGATTTTACTGTTAGTGCTATAGTTCAAAAGCAAAGCCACTGTGCTAAAAGGGGAATAGTGCTGGCAAAATTGTGCTATTTCCTTGAACTTTAGAGCAAAAATGCTGGATGTGCAGAAAGAAGCACTTCATTACAGATCATTAGTGAGGTTTTATGTACAGCTCAGAAAGGTATTGCCTGCTCAGAACAGACTGGAAAGAAGTCTATTTTAAATGAGTGTAAAAGATGGTATTCCTCCAAGGATGTTATCTCTGAGGATTTTAAAGAAATTTTCCATTAAAAAATCCCTCTTCATAATAAGACTTTGAACTTTAAGTTTAAAGCAGGATCTTGTACTCTGCAAGAAACTATTTCTACGTAGGCACAAAGACATTTAAAATAACAGTGAGTGTACAGGGGTTGAGGTTTTTTTACGGTGCACAGTCCTTTGCACAGTCCATTAGTATAAATGAATCTAGCTTGATGGGCAAAATTGCTTGGAATAATTCATCATTTGGGTTATTGTGTCAGATCTTAGTACATCATCTCTTTCAGATTATCCAAGATCCTAACGTACACTCTTTCCCTAGGAGCCTTGAGGGTTGTATGTTTATAAAATGCTGCACTTTACCCACTCAACAGTCTGATGACATTTTCAGGCTTACATGCAAAACCAATATCTGCTATGAAGCTTGCACATTCTTCGTAGGAACACAGGAGCTGCCACACCGGATTAGATCAGTGATCCATCTAGCGTGGTCCCTGTCTCTGACAGATGCCAAATCCCAGCTGCTTTACAGGAAGGTGTGAGAAACCTCGTCAGAAAAAAACTCTGGAAGCACCTGCCTGTAAAGGGAGTTACTTCTTAAACCCTTAGTGAGTGACTGGTTTATGCCCTAAAGCATGACTGCATATATGCTTTAAAAATTACAGGGTTTCTGTTATAATTACATGAGCTGTCACTATCCTTATAATATTTGTATTATATTCTTGATCTCAAGGCTATGTCAAGATTCCACAGCACAGTCCCACTTCCCTGATCATTATCCAGGTTGAGGGCTGACCCAGACAGGCTGCAGTTTGCTTTTAGGCAATGTGGTCAACTTTCTTTCTCCTGGGATCCGAATCCTGCCTAGAGATGGGGGAGATAAAGAATGTCTAGTTCCCAACCTGACATGGGCTCTCACATCACACAGTTTGAAATAGTCACAGAAATCAAGCTGCCATTAATTAATTCGGTTGGGTTGGTTTGGACATTTTTTAAGTCTCTTCTCTTGCATTTGAATTTTCTTTCTTTTTTGTTGACCCCATGTTTTGGATTCATAGAAACAGTAAGCAGCCAGTCTCCTTTCTTTCCCATTAAATATTTTTTATCAGAACTCTTACCATTTTCTGTTTTTCACCAACAGTCTAAAGTGAGCAATTTCCCTCCTTTTTTTTTTTTTTCTTAAATTCTTATATTCATCCATCTAAGGATTTCTTTGCCATTTGGGAAGCTCTTTACTTTCTAAGATGCACTACACAGTATGCTGAGTGTAACATTCATTTATCTAATGTCATGAAAATAATTTTGATTCTGTTCTCTGCCTCCAAATGTATACCTAATGTAAATATTGTTTAATAATGCTAAATGACAAAACTCATGCCTCTGATTTCAGATTAATCTGATGACAATATTCATCAGGCAGGAGAGCATTTGTCCATTCAATGAGCTGATAAAACAGTCTCAAGTCTGGGTTTCCAAAGCCAGAGACGGTCTTCAAAATGTAGTTTTAACCTCATCCACCCTTCCTAGTTCATCTGCATATTCTTTTGAAAACCACTCATTGAGTATCTGTAGCCCAAATGATGTCATCAGGCACAGCATGCAGCCACTACAAGTGGGACAATTATAATTTTTGTAGCTGATTAATCATCATGAAAAAGTAACAGTCAATTGACTCAATCATACATCCATGGTGATTAATCACACTTCACTTGTGTTTTTTACAAGTATTTTACCGACAGTGCAGATGTTGGATGATTTTTCTCCTTGAGCCTTTTCCTTGGTCACAGATGTTAAGTAATCGTCTTGTCCTGATACTTGACTTACCTAATTTTTTCTTCTTCAGGCCCTTAAAAATAAATGTGCTTCTTATGTAGAAAGAAAATGTTAAACTAGTTATTAATTTTTTTACAGGTCAATCAATATCTGAAATCACTGCAATTGTCATTTGTAGTCATAGGTGTTTTCAATAAGCACATTGCTCTTAAATCTGTTCTCTGCTATGCATGACAGCAGGAGTACTAATAAAACCCTGACAGCAGCAGGTAGCAGAGTCCATCTTATTTTTAGACCACAGTTAGAGCTTCTAATCCAAGTGCATGAAAAGTCTCACTTGATTGTAACTAATTGGCATCCAGGCACACAAACAAGCAAACAAGAATCTTATGACACCAAAATATTGAGGTTCAGAGATACTGCCTGGTAGATTTTAGTCTTAGCCTTGGTTAGAAAGGTAAGGGAAATTGCTGAAATGCCACAGCAGATGAAAGTGTTGTGTTGTACAGCTAAAACCCTACTAATGATATTTTCCATGGAATTACATCTGTGCTGATGAAGCCATGAGAATTCACAACCACTGTCTGTCTTATAAGCATTATATCCTATTGGTTCATGTCATATGTGCAGACACAGAGATGATTTTGTTTTAAGAAGTGCAAGTCAATTTCTAGGTGCTTTTCAAAGATTTATTTCAGATGACCCCTTATACATAAAATCTATATATTTCCCAGGCTGCCCTCAATACTGCAAATGGCAATGTGTAGGGCAAATAAGTTGTTTACCTCAAACAGTGCAAACCTCGGTGACTCTAACTATGTTTCATCCTTCAGAAAAAGCCAAAGATCCCCATTCTATTTAGAAAAAGTATTGTACCAACCTCTTTGCTCAGGCTTAGATCACTGTTAAGATCAATGCATACACTGGAAATTGCTTTCATGAAAAGATGACACAGCTGCAATGAATTCTGCACTAGACTCCAGTCTTGATACTGTTAATAAAGAGCCTAAGGTTGGGTATAATTGTTAATACACTAATTCTAAAAATCCACTCAAATGTCACTTATAATCAGGATTTTCTACTGTGCTAGGACCCCTGGGGAAACCTTTGAAGCTGTGAATGGTGTACACGATGACAGGGATGAACATAAGAAGGTAGAAGGCCACCGATGTTGTTTAGCTTAGTTGTATAAAACTATCACGTATGTAGAAGCTTAGAAATACTGGCAGCTAGGAAGATGGGAAAGCAAAGTGTGAGATGGAGGAAACACACAGATCCAGAAGGAAAAGCTTTACACTAAACCCAGTTATTTCAAAGCATTAGGGGGAGATATGAAGAAACTGTAAGGCTTGTAATTTACAGCAGAAGTACCAAGGCAGAAAAGACATTAAAGAAGCATTTTATCAAGAAGACATCCATGACATAAAACTATTTAAAACAATAAATCAAAAAAAATTAGTCATTTTATTAGCAGAAGTGATGAACTTTACAGCAGATGTGAAAAAGTGGGGTGGCTGTGAAACCTTGAAAAGGAAAATGACAGTAACAGAGTAAATTAATATGCAATATCGAAAAAAAACTTTGAATGTAAATCAGTGATTATAAATTTATTGGCTTTTAATTTTATTAGAGCTGCACAGACATATTGTCTCTTTTTATCATATCTTTGGTATTATTATGCATAACATTTTAAAACTTAATTTTGTGTACTTCCTCTCAGTTCTTGTTTCACTTTATTTATGATTACTGCTCGGGCTGGTGTGAAGTGAATGCATCTCCCTCAATAATGAAGTACCAAAGAGTTGGACAAACTTTTCAGAGTCACAAGCCCTGCTGTAAAAAAAATCCCTCATGAATCTTTTACAGATATAAGTAGCCTGGCACAGGTAATAGCTCTACTACTATGGTAATTTTGGCTGAAAATATTTTTTGAAAGCTCCTGAGAAAAAAAAGAATGTCAGGACACATGGGAAGTGGTGCTGGAAACAGTTTTCATCAGGGACAAGTTTTCTCAGTTTGGGTTTGGACTACCTGACTGCTGCAGACAATAGCTGCTTCCTACTTATAGTCGTGCAATCACAGAATGTCCTGGGCTGGAAAGGACCTCAAAGACAATCTAGTCCCAACCCCTTGCTGTGGACAGGGACCTTTCAATACACCAGGTTGCTTAGAGCTCTATCCAGCCTGGCCTTAAACATTTCCAGGGATGGGGCATCCACAACTTCTCTGGACAACCTGTTCCAATGCCTCGCCACCCTCACAAAAAATATTTTTTTTCTAATATCTAATCTATTTGAAGGCATTCCCACTTGTCCTATCACTACATGCCCCTGTAAATAGTTATTCCCCATCTTTCTTACAGGTACTGGAAGGGCAGGGTTTTCTAACACTTCCACCAATATTATGTAATTTGAGCTGTGCTCTCATTACTCAGTTGCACGGATTTCTGCAGAGGGAACAGGAGCTGGGCTGGGAGCTTCTTCCCAAGCATTTCTTTTCAGTTAGAGTACAGACCAGATTTCAAACCATTTAATTGATGGCAGAATAAGGGAACAACAAATAGAGAAATAAACTGATGCTGCAATAACTACTGGAGGAGGAAGAGATACTTTCCCACTCTACAAAATTGTATGAAGAAAAAAAGAGGAGATTGCAAAAAGCCAGGAGGGATGAGGTGTGACTTGTGAGGGCAGGAGATTAGGACAGAAATAAGACACTTAGAGAGTGGCAAAAAGCCTCCTTCTGAGGTGGAAATGCAAATGAGGTTTTTAGGATGTCACTGCTCCCCTAGCCTTGGTGAGTGTGTAGCTGTGAAACTTGCTGCCAGTGTGACTAGTTCCCTTGTGGGATTGGCACTCTAATGACCCAGGCCATAGTCAGGGGCAATCCTTCCGCTCAGAAAGCCAAGGGCTGAGCAGAGGGTCACTGTACAGCCCTCCAGACATCAGCACAATACCAAGTGATGAGACCTTTTGATGTAGTCTGAAAGGGGAGCAGGATTCAGTTTGTGTCTAAGCAAGAAAACAAGAGAAATTTATCCAAGTAAATACAAGCTTTCCAGAACCAGGTAAAACTGTAATTTCTCTCTGCTTCCTAGGTATATCTTGTAACTTTAGGTCAGCTGTTAACATGCCTGAGGAGCCAGTCTTGGAGCCAGGACCCCCGAGACCTGTGTGAGAGACCCAAGCCTACCTTGTAACGAGGTGAATGAGTCAGCAGGGCCCAGGCAGCCTGTTTAGCAACAGTCTGTTGGTTAAAACCCTCACGTCGATGCAGACTGTTTCCACTTTCAGCAGAACAGCATTTTCCAAAAATGTGCTGATCAGCTCTAATTATCAAGGTTACAAACTGAATCGCTCAAAAGGTAAGAAATGCCAGAATCTGTGCTGCCAGGGTAACCTTGCTGCTCACATGCACACCCCTTGCACATGCCTTATGATACAGTCTATAATTATCTGATTGCTTGTTATTTTTGCCCCTGTATCATTGGAGGCATGGGATGCACCTGCAGCAGGGATGAATCAGAGCTAAGTAGTGAAGGTGGTTGCTCTCCTTAGACATCCTGTTTTGGTTGGTGTAAAGACGTGTAGGCTGAAAACAGTGGAGAAGGAAAGTGTAAGGCACAAATTATGGCAAAAAATCCTGATCAGAAGACCTAATTCTGTCCAAGCCTCCACCACAGGATTCCTCCAAGGTTCTGGTCAAATCACCTAAGCTAAATTTTGGACAGGTGATTCTTCAGAGGAGACCCAAACCTCTCAGAAAAGCAATGCCTGAGAAGGAGATTTATGAAGCTGAGGAATACCACCTTTATTTTGTGCTTTCTGGGTCCCTCAGTTTAGACCTTGGATTTTGATTTACAGAGCTTTGGAGCAGTCACACCTGCAACCAAAATCAATAACAGGAGCTGTACTTTGACGGCATAAAGCATTGTACAGTGCAATGCTAACATCTCTGGGGGGAAAAACGTTCAAACACAGATCCTAAGCACTGCTAGCTGGGAACACAGAGCTAATGGAAAAACTGGGCCTTCATGTGCCTGTACCCTGATTCTCCACCTAGACAGTTTGAATAATAATCATACCCCTCACACACCAAGGATATAATGAAAATAAATTTAATCTATATCTGAGAAGCATTCAGACTGTAAAATAAAAGCCATGAGCAAATTAATATCTTTGTCTTCAGAGCAGAAGAAGCAAGTGGTAAATAAGGCACAAAGCCAAGAAAAGCAATGAGGAGGTGCCAGATAGCTAAATAGCTCATTACACAGCATTGATGCACACTGCACCCTGAAGGAGGAAGGGATCCCAGGGAAAAACAACAGTATCTTTTCATCTAACTGAAGACTGCATCAGAAGACATGGATAGAGAGAGGTGATGGCCACTGCTTGATCACACAGTAAAGCCAGTTTAAGTCTTCCTAGAACTGGGAAATAGGTGCAGCACCACAATGAAAATGGTGGTTCAGTTTGAATTTTTTTCCAGCAAAACAAAATTTTAGCAAATTTTGGGGGAAAAAATAGTCACAAATTTTAAGTTCATACACTCAGGCTTTAGGCTTCTTCGAGCATTATTCTTTTCCAGAAGACAACATGGAAAGATAGGACTGACAGAGGCTTGGCACTGAATGCTCCACCTAGTTTACCTTTAATAGTACTTGATTTGGAGTTGAAGTACTTGATGTGCATACATCGCAATGCTAATGCTTGTGAAGGGAAAACCCAACACAGGTTCTAAATGTTAGTTTGCCTTTGTCTACTTGATTTTGAAAACTTAACAAATGTAACAGACCTTTCCTCCACTCTTCTGTTTGTTGTATGGAGGCTGGGTAGAATGGCTTGAAACAGTCCCCATCAGAGAAGCAGCCAGATTTACGTACTTCAACCACTGTATTCAGCAGATAGCTTCAAATCCATTTTTACCCTACCTTTGAAGCATTTGTATACTGAAAAGTAGAATGCAATATTCCAAAATAACTTTATTGTTCTACAGCAGTAGTTAAATAATTACTATTCCCTAGTATAAGAAATTCTTAAAAACTTGCAAGATACAATTTTATTTTTCTTTGCTGATGGTTCTTTGGAGACATGGAATTCTTTCTCTTGTTCCTTCTGGAAACGTCCATTATTCTGAATAATCCTTCTGATCAGAAGAAAACTTGAGTGTGAAGGATTTTTCAGAAAACACTTTTCTTTTGTAGATAGCCAGACTTAGAGTGGAAAAATTCTGAAAACAACATTCATTGTTATCCTTGCTGAAAATCTTCCGTTTTCTGTTTTTGCCAAGTTCAAAATTTTCAACAACAAAAATTCATTTTCAAGCCTGAAATACTTTTTTGTCATTTCTTTCCTCATTCAGTGCAGAACTGCTCTGTGCCAAAGATGAATTTAATCTCCCCAAAGCCAAAACTTTGAGTCAGTTTTTAACCACATTGCACATTCAATCCCTGAAACAGCAAAGACAGAAACAGAACAGCATTTCAGTAGGCAGTTACCATCAGGACGTTGTGGCACACTCTAGTTTGTTGAAAAAATATAATATAATATCAAACTGAGGCAAAATCTGTTCAGTTCCTTGGCTACATAAATTTCTGGATTAGACAGTGAAAGAGGGATGGAGGCTTCTCTAACTTCTCTTGTCACTTAGGCTCCTTTCCTTGTGCCTGTGAACCAGTAAAAACTTAAGGATAATCAGCTAAGTTTTATCTTTTTCCTCGCTAATTTTTTGAGCTGCCAGAAGGGTGTACCACATGAAACAAGGTGTCCATTTGATCTTGTTGTGACACCACAGTGTTCTTCAAATGGACACAAGTTTAATCCATACCTACTCTACAGCCATTTCCACTGCCAAGCAGCCAACAGAACCTTTCACACCCAGGAGATCCAGGCCAGAGGGTTTTTCTTCAGCAGCTTCCAGAGGCATGAAGTTATAATGCTTTTACTGTTCTTCCTAAACAACATCGTGGGCAGTGGTCCCATGACGGGCACTCCTTGGCCAAGAAACCACAGTTTGTGTTTGGACTACCAAAGCAGCCCAAGCAGCACCCAGAAGGCTGCCAATGGCTCCAGGAGAGCAGGGCAGGAGGACAAAGGCAGTGGTGAGTGAGCAGGAAAAGTATACATGAACTGGTCTCCAAAGAGCAAAAGTATGTCCATTCATGTTCTCAAAAACCCTTTCCCTTTCTCCTGATGGGCATGTTGAGCTAAAGAGCCATCCCACAGGCCTTTCTTCTGAAAAATGTCTTCGTAAGTAGTGATCTGTATAGCAGTTTGTTTTCACGGTGTTGATGGTTTCAGTTAAAATCTTTATTTAGCTGAAAAGCAGTTAAAAGCTCTTGACGGTTGCACTGTTTAAGATCCTCCCACAACATGCTAGCATCATTCTTCTTGAGGATACAGGACTGTTCTCTCAAATAATTTGGTTTCTTGTGAAATATTTTCAGATATTTTCAGCTATATCTAAAAAGGTATCCCAGTGGAGGAATTTATGAATTTCACATTGCTCATACACCTAAAATCAAGCACAAATGTTTTTAGTCTATAAAATGTTGATTTTGTGAAACTCCTTGACCAAACAAGGGGGAAATGGGGCTCTGACATTGAAATTTAAAGGCTTAATGTGCTCAGTAAAAGTAATCAAGTTCAGGCCCTTAAGTGAAGGAAGTCACAGGAAATAAGCACAAAGAATCTTCCAGTGGGACTAAGTCATCATCATAAGATCTTTCCAATTGAAATTTCTATTCTGTTCTATTCTGCTCCATTCTATTCCATTCCTTTTAATTCAGTTCCATCCTATTCCATTCTACTCCATTTTCTTTTTCTATCAGAAAAATCTTCATGGAGAAGACTCACACAGAATTATCTATCTCAGATACCAGTTAAGTAGCTTTCCTAGTTTTCTTTTAATTCTCTCATTCTCCACTATTGAATTTAATTTGTACATCTTATATGCATTAAATTCTTATAATCAAGTGTTAATATGTGCTGTAAGTATGTATAAAGGGTTTTTTTCCTCCATTAGGTTTTTGGTTCTAGGAACTCAGCAAGAAAAAATCCAGGACTTTAACAATTGACTCATTTACTAGCATTAATATTCCTTTCCATATATTTGGATTTATACTTTGTGTATTTCATTTTTTTGCTTTATTGTTTTGCTGTGTTGGCTGGAAGGACTGTGCTAAAATTCACCTGCCATTCAGTTTAATTTCTTGTGTTTAGGGCTGTACAACATTTTATGTAAAGCTAATCAATACAAGGATTTATGAAACATCGAAACAGAATAGTCTAAAGGAGGAAATTATAGTCGGTTCCAGTTATTAAAGATTTCCTATTCTAAATTTAGTATAAGAGAATCCTTATACATCTTCTTTTAGGGTATTTGTCAAGTGCATAGACTGAAGAAACAATTGTGGTTGGTTCCACTGCAATGTGTCTTTATTTGTTGCTTGCTATTTAATGCTAGCTGGAAGGAAGCAAACCATGTCATGTGGAGGTGAAATACTGATTCGATTTTAGTCACTAGCAGCTCTTCCATTAATTTCTTCTGAAATTTTACCTGATGTGCAAAACCCTGTGCAATGGAAAAAGAAACAGCAAATTTTATGAGATGAAAATTGGATGAAAATATACATGACTCTGCATCCTTCCTATATTCAGCTGTCTCATATTGCAAGCTACATTAGGAACATATATACATACATATTCATACACATAGGCATCTACAGGCATTTATATAAGGTGTATATATAAAAGGAAAGATCTACCATTACCTGGTTTAAATGCAGAATTTGCAGCTGAATACATTTGTTTCTTTCCAAGATTAACAATACATTTGCTAATCTTGTTTACCTTCAATATTTATCAAAGGCTTTTGCCTCTACTTTAATTCCTTCTCATGACTAATCAGAATGCTTTATACTGACAGCAAATTTTATGATATTTGTGTCTCAGAACACTTTGACTACCTAAAACTTATATAGATTTTTAAATACTATTTTTAAGTATTTGAGGATATTCACAATTCTGGTTTTTGTACTTTGGTTTACAGACAAGAAATTTCTTCTGTTTAAAAAATAGAATTTCATTCACATGATGAATTGTCCATCAACAAGATATATATATATATATATGCATGCATATACATATATTTTTATGCACATATGCAGGCACACATATTCTATGACGTTTGTTTACTTGATAATATATTAATATTAGAAGTATTTATAGCAAAAATTCATCTATAACAATGTACTCAATCTGTGTCTTTTATAAATCAATTTGTAACTAATATTTCAATCTAGGAACATGCAGATCTCTTAAGAATTCTTTAAAAAAGAAATTATCTGCACGTCCATGCAAGTCCAGTTACTCAGCTAAATTGTCCATTTTTGTAGGCACTGACCTACAGTTAGAACACTTAATTTTTTTCTCTCCAATGAGTTACTTGTTTCTCTTTTGTGAAAAACTTCTCATACCAAAAATTATTGTCTAGTCTCTATTGCTTCTCTCTCAGTTGCAAATATTTCTCTGATACTTCATGACACATTAGTAAGTGAGTTGCTACTGAGTCATTCATGATTTAAAGTATTTTCTCATGAAGTTCTGATTTCCAGACAGCTCCTCTTGCTTCTTGTCCTTCCTTCTCTTACAAACTGAAACATAATGAGACCTGTGAAGAGAAAATAGTGAACAATAAAAAACTAATTTCATTGACCTACAAACCACACAGGAAACCAACTTAGGCAAAAAGCACAGTGCACAATTGTACATTTTCCTTTAAACAAGACAACACTGTACACTATTTTTTTTAACAAAAAAAGTTTAACAATGGTGAATACGATAACAGATCACAAACAGGAAAGCAAGGTTTGGTTCAGTTTTTGTTGTCAGTTGTTTCTATCAGACATTGGTCAGCTGGCAAAAGGCAAGTTTTCAATCGTTCCAATTTGTTCTTGTTAGTGGTTCCCTTGTTCCTCAAAATGACTCTTTGTTTTACAAGAAGATTCCTTGGAAACAATTATCAACTGCATTGTGGAGATCAACTTGTACACAAAACAGCAAAACAGACATTTTATCACTGCAACACATATATATTTACAAGTGGTAGTGATCTTCTATTAATTGCATAAGACAGCTTAAGATAATAAAATATTTACTGTAGCCAAAGATGGATAGCTTGTGAAAAGGACTTATTTTGGTGCCAAGCAACAATCTCTCTGCTTCAATCCTCATTGGGAAAAAAAAAAAAAAGTCCAGTCTTTATTTTGCTGGTTTCTATTTTCAAATCTATATATTTCCCCTTGGGACATGCGATATTGGAACCAGGGATAAACAAAACAATAATAAAAAGAAAAAGATTATATGGTGGCAAACATTTTCAGAGAGTGAAACTGCAGAATAAGTTGACCAAGATGCATTGAAATCTGTTTCTGGTGCCATAAGAAATAAGCTGAGAAGTACTTAAAAGTGTTAATAGGGATGAGACCCTGTCTTTATAGCTGGATAGGATCAGGCTCCTTTTAGGGCTCACTCAGTATGTGCTGTAAGTATTCAATGCCAATATTCAAGACACAATCCTGTAATGTCATTACAAGGTCCCATCACAGTCACTTGCACATTTCCTTTGGCACAGCAGATTTTTTTTTTGATGGGGGACAGGGTCAACAGTCAAGAAATCCCTGCCCTCTAATAAGACAGGAGGAGAAGAAAAACACTTGCTAAGCACTTCAGCTGTTCTCAGATTCATAAAAAACATAATGTTGTGGAGATGATAATGTTTCTTTTTCCTGTTGGTCAGCTGCTGGGAAACCTTTGGGAATTTGCTGGGTAAAAGCTCTAGAAACTGTGGGGCACTTCTTGCTCTCACCTTGGTAGATTAGCTATGGCAGAACTTCTAGTGCCAGATAGACCATCATAGGCAACATTCCCCATTATGCTGGAGGGTGGGACAGGAGCAACAGCCCTCTCCCCAACCTTAAAACTACTAAGAACCATAAGGAAGCTCTTCAGGTCTTCAGAATGCTGATGAAAATCACAGAAAGCATGACAATGATGCCTCCAAGAAGGGAAAGAAATTTGGGACCAGAGGAGACAAGGCATCTGGATTATTCACTTTGGAAGTTTGGTTTGGATTTACGCTCATGCTCAAACCTGCAGCCCCTGGGAATCAACACAGCACATTTCAGTTTGTGCATTAGGCTAACGAAATCTCCCACTTCTGCTCTTTCTCTAGTTTTGCACCTTTCACATTGCAAGAGAGTCTTTTTATCAATCTTAGTCTGTATCCCAACCTTCTTGCGTAAAGGTTAAAAAGAATGTATTGATTATGCTGTGAAGTGTGCCAATGACATTTCTAAGGTTGTGTCGTACAAATCTATAGATAGCTAGGGAGTGTTCATGCTTGATCAAGTTCTTGTTATTACTGGGAGAAGCTCAAACCTTAACAGATGAAAGATGCTTTTCAAATTACCTAGCTCTGTAAAATATTTTTCCTGATTCAGAACATTTTAACTTCCCCTTGCTGTTAATGTACAACAAATCACAGACAAGTCTACAGAAAGGAACTGTGATGAAATCCTGGTTATGGGAGATCTGTCACCAGCTTCAAAGTGGTCAGTATTTCACTTCAGGTTCTTGATATAAACAAGGAATATAAATCTTCGTTTCTAAGCAAACATTGATCAAGGTAGTTGTGTCAGATCTGCTCCTGGGCATTTTCTCTGCCTGTTTTGCTGCTGTCACATCACCCCTGAGCTATTCTACTCTCTGTTTCTGCAATGGGACAAGAAATTCGAGCTGAGCACCCTACTGATGTCTTACTCTGCATTAGCAGGTTCAGGAAAGGTAGCATTGGTGAAGCCTGGCTTCTCATGGATTTGCATGCCATGGTCAGATCTTCCAGTGCCTCTCTGTGGAGGAGCTGTGACTGATGCTCTCTGTGCCACTGAGGCATCACAGAGCTTCTCCTCCTGGGCAGGGTCTCTCGTTTGACAGGGTCTCTCTCACTGCATCTGAAATTTTTCCCCCAGGTTGACACAAGAAGGTCTCCCCTCTCCCAGCAGTCTATTTTTGCAAACTTTTTAGGAATCTTATGTGTATTAAAACTGCCAGACAGCTGAAAATCTTCTATAAAACCTGTCTGGTCAGATAGATACATGTACAGAGACTGGCAGACACAAACACTTAAGACTTGCTTCTGTAGAAAGACAAGTTACAGAGATTTAGACTTTTAGCCCATTTCTGACAGGATGCCTCAGTAGGTATGCAGGCTTTACTCACAGGAGCTCAGAAAATTTCATCAGCCCTATCCACCCTGGAACAGCTCTGTTCCACACGGTTTTTGTTGCTGTTACAAGTCATTCTGAAGCCAACTGACAAAAGGAGAGAAAACGTGATAACCCTTCAAGGGAATAAAAAAATCAACCTTCGAGTCTCAGATGAGTGCTGAGACACAGGTCTCAGGGTTGACACTGGAGCTCCAGACTTTAAAAGCTGCTTTGCCTGTGTGTAAGCCGTGGCTGTGAATACCGAGAGGCTGAAGGGCTTTCTTGTCGTCAGGAGTTGCGTACGAGAGCGGTTCGGTTCATGAGTCATTGGCTAAGCAGATGTCACAAAGCATGATATCTAAAGTTGATTCCTGATGGAAATGTCAAAGGAGGTGTCTCTAATGCTGAAGTCACTTCTCAGTGATGGCTTGCTACTGGTTCGTAACTGCTTTCTGCTCTGCTTCCATCTACCATGAAAGCTCCTGTGCTGCTACCTTGCATCTGTGCTCAGACAGAACTAGACTTGATCCTGTTAAATGAACTGTGTAAGTCAGTCACCTAGCCAAAACTGATGGCACACTTAGTGTACTGAAATGATCCATAGTACTATTCCTTCTTTATGGGCTAAATATCAGAGTTTGGAAATATAGAGTGCACTTTACACATAGGAAGGAGAACTCTTGCCTTGCAATTTTCTCCTAGCAGTGATTCTCTCAAGAAAACTTACCTTACAGACATAAATTTGGCCTTATTCTTCCACCCCCATCTCAAAATATGTTACCATAGAGCCATGTTCACTAAGAGTCTGCTATTTGTGAAGAGTACAACAAGCTTTGATTCAGGACAAAAAAGATGTCTTCAAGATTTGCATATAAAAAAGTGCTTTTTTTATTCAGAGGTACACTCAATCTTCTGATCTTTTGGTCTTCATTTTTAATTTTTTCTGTCAAATAATCAGGTACAACCTCTAAAATATCTCAGTCAGTTCAAGTAGTAATAATAATAATAATAATAGTAATATTAATGCCATGGTTTGATTTTGTACCTTTAATTTGGAGATCTTGAAACACTTCATACAAAAATATCATTATTATTACCTTCCTTTTATACATTTGGAGACCGAAGCACAGACCATTAAAGAAACTTTTTCAAAGCTACTCTGCAGAGCTAAGAATGGCACCAAATTTTCTTTTGTCCTCATTCCCCATACCTTCCTAATTCCATAAAATATTGCCAAGTTGACATGACAAAACATAAATAGATCACATATTCAAATATAAGAGGCAACAAGCTGAAAGAATTGAGAAATGCTTCGCAGTAAGTTATATGTCACACACTAGGATCTGTGTCAGCTCTACTAGACTGTTTTCTCTGCTGTCCACACAAATTTCCATAGCTTAAGATCTTTTGCATTTCACCATATTCAGATCCCTTTTTAAAAATTCACATATTTTTATCTGTTCTATCTGGAATTTAATACTGTGGTGTTTTTCCTCTTTCTGAACTTATCAGTTCATCACCTCTCAAAACAGCCACACTTGCGGTATAGTTATCACTTCATCTTGCGGAATGTGCAAAATGCAGGCTTTGGTAGGTCCCTCATCAGCTTATTCCCTACGGTCCAGAAATTTTTTTTATTTTTTTTTAAATCGTTTCAGGTTTTTATTCAAATAAGTTTATGCATTTACCAGTATTTTTCCCAAGCTTCATGACTCTCCCAGAGAGACTAAACTTCACACACTTGATGTTCTTAGAGCTATGTCCTTTCATCTTTCTAGAACAAAGCCATTTTGAAAATCTCCCAGGCTTTTTGTAGCTTTTGGTAATAAATCCAGGGGGAATTTTTTTTCCTTCCCAGAGGCTCTCACAGGGGTTTCAACTTGTATGAGGGTCTCACATGCATTGAACAAACTGTCCCTCCCCTCTCAATTAGGGCTCACTTTACTGAGGCTCAGGCAACATCTGTAGCTTCTTTTAGGGGAATCCTTAGTTCTGTGCTGTGCAGGGCAGTTGCTTGGAGCTCAGTTCATGTGCTCACCAGGCATTGCTCCAGGATAAGAACCTCTAGATGAGGTCTCCTGGAGGTGTTAATTAGACAAACATTTTGTTGTCTATCTTCTTGTGAGGTAGCTGCATATCGAGGGATCAAGGTGGCCCACTTCTGGAGAAACAGAGACTGTCTTGTGATATTCAAAGTTCCCTGAAATGCTTTGGGGTAGATAGATTCCTTGTTGCCTTTCCGCCCCCACTGGTTTAGGGTCCTTTAACCCAAGATTGCATAGATACAACCCCAGGAAATTGAGGCTACTTTGCCTTTTTACATCCTCTGTTAAAACATACAGGCATTTAGGCATACTAGAAGGTACCTACATCTGGCTTAAATGACAAGGGTGTGTATTTGTGAGTTACACACTCAAGTATGGAGTGAGATCATGAGGCCAATAGCATTACAAGCATGACTTAATATTCATGCCACAAAGTCATGTTGCCAGCACACCAGTTCCTGATGACCTTCACCACTACGGCTTCTGTGTTCTGTTTTACTGATTTTGTTGGTCCTTCTTATTTTTCTACAAAATGAGCTTACAGGAAAATATACAAAGTCTATATTCTAAGATGCATACAGAGTTCAGGCCTGCATTTTGGTTGCATGGGCTGTTCATGGTGCTCTGTGCCGAGTTGCTCATTTAACTGCTTACTTTTGTCCCATTAGTTTTCTTTTAACCTTGATTTATTTATGACTAGCTTAGTGCTCAATAGCATGCAGTATTTATTGTGTTAAAGAGTGA
Source organism: Erpornis zantholeuca (assembly GCA_013400515.1). NCBI lineage: Eukaryota > Metazoa > Chordata > Aves > Passeriformes > Timaliidae > Erpornis > Erpornis zantholeuca. The sequence goes on along the minus strand of VZTN01002236.1, from coordinate 94,796 downwards.
GTTTAGAATAGGTATACCATTATGGCCCAAAAATGGCTGGATCCCTCAAGAGAATGTCATTGGCAATATTAAGACTTTGCTTTATGCAAGAAATAATTGAATTTGACTGAGTCCACTAGGGAGTTTGGGTTTGAAGGGACTTTTAAAGGTTATCTAATCCAACCCCCTACAATAAGCAGGGACATATTCAACTAGATCAGGTTGCTCAGAGCCTCGTCAACATGACTTTAAGTATTTCTGGGAATGGGGTGTATATCTTCTTTCTGGGCATCCTGCTCCAGTGTTTCACCACCAAGTAAAAACTTTCTTCCTTATATCTAATCTAAATCAACCTTCATTTAGTTTAAAGCCATTATCCCTTGTCCTATCACAACAGGCCCTGCTAAAAATTTGTCCCCATATTCCTTATAAGCCACCTTTAAGTACTGAATGGCTGCAATATTGTCCTCCTGGAGCCTTCACTTCTACAGGTTGAACAATCCCAACCCCCTTTCCTCACAGGAAAGTCTTTTCATCCCCCAGT
>VZTN01002236.1:74585-94225 GCA_013400515.1 Erpornis zantholeuca | reverse complement strand
CTCTGGACCCACTTGAACAGGTCAAGCTTAATTAAGAGCAAATCTGGGTCTAAGGTCTGTCTGCTTCCAAAATCTCTGAATATGTTTAATAGTGCATATATAAATTTTTAACCTCTGGTACCTTACATACTTTTAGCATACAACCAGGTCCTGTGTCTTTAAACCAAAAGTGTGACAAGATTAACAAGTATTTTTATCTAAAACTATATGTCATGGTTCTAGAGACCTTTTTGAGATAGTCTAATTGCAGGAAATTTCCTTCTCATTGAAGGAATTATTTGAGTAGTCATATGAATTCTATATATTTATCCAGCTAAACTAAACATCTTGATATCTTAAAGACAGCAGATGATTTGGAGGAGAATATGAGACTCAAATGATCATAAAAGGGATGAAAGAGTGTGACTTTCTTTACATAAGTGTGTGAGTAATGTTTTAATCAAGGAAATAATTTTTTATAAGACCAAGTATTTAGTGTTGCTATTTACGCCATTTTAAGTTTAGCCTGCAAGGCACAGATGAAGGGGAACAACAGCTCCCTAAAAGTCTCCTCTTTTCCCCATCCCATCAAGTCCTAATCAATATCACACATTCAGTACCAGAGGAGAAATAAGCTCCCAAAAAGCATGGTGTAATGTCCCCAGAGGACTAAGGAAGGAGAAAGATTGCTGTGACTATATGGCACTGATTATTGGGAGATCCCTCTGATACAGCTGCAGTTTGGTCTTCATGCATGGTTAGGGGGAAAAAAAGCTGAATCAGATAACTCTGTTCCTAAAGTGCTTAGCATGGAAAACCACAGATCAGAAAAGAATATGATGGGCTGGAGCAGTTTTTACAGTGCAATGTATCTGACACCCATCTAGGACATTAATTAGAGAGAGACTCTTTCTATTGCAGTTGATTATAAGAGCTGAACATTAATATAGTTTAGAAGTCGGAGGTGGAAAAGATCTGGTGAATTGTCAGCTTCTTGCCAACGCATGGTGCTTCTGAGCTAAAGGATGTAACTGATAATGGATAACCTTTTCTGGGTTCTATCCTTATTTGCCAAATTACAGACGAGGAATAGGAAATAAGACTTGAGATGACATTTGAGCCATGAGTCTTAAAAAAAAAAAAAAAAAAGATTATTAAAGACAACAACTGTGTAGTGTGGGAAAGGTCATGATTTAATTGCAAGATTTTGAAATCAGGATGCTAAGCACTGGGATAACAGGTTCGAGAGACACATTCAGTTAAATGCCTCCATAGAATAGAGGACATTATTTTTCATTTTTTGTGTAAAATAACCTTTCAAAACTCTTGATGAAAGAAAAACAAACCTGATTTACCTGAGTAAATCTTATTTTCTTAAGTGATAAATTGCATCTATAAGACCCTTCAGAAAAAGATTCCTCTTATTTAAATTAACTCCTACAATATGAAGCCTTCAAAATGTGATCCTGAAATAGTTGCCTTATCTTGATTTTATCAGAATCAACTGCATAAAGAGAGATCAGTGAAACCCGAGTAATTTTAGCAGCAGTAGCAGAAGTGAAATAACTGAGTAGCATGTAGAGGGCCACTGTCAACAAACATGCTAGTATTCAAAAAGACAATACTGTATCTGTAATTATGAAAGAATAATATATTCTGAAGAAAGTAATATTTACTGTACCTCAAAATGAAGATACAGGAAAAGTTCTCAAGGTACTCTCTGCATGTAGGTAGTTTAAAAATATAAATGGTTTATGTCGAATTAACTTGGTGCTTTACTGTAATCTATTGCAATGATTTTTTGTCTTCTAAAATTTATTTCAGCCTTGTAAAACCTGGATTGGCATTATATGGGACTGAGTTCCTCAGTTTATCCAAATTACATTTATCTTGCAGTCAGTGCAATTTTCCATAAGCTATCTTGTCAACATGTCTCAACCCTGACCTGCTTATAGCACCTCCAGAGAGGAGCACAGTTTTCAGCCTCCGTGTTCGCTCAGTCCTTGGCTGAGCTTGCCAATTAGTGTCCCTGAAGAAGAGGGAAGGGGAGCTGTTTGATGTGGGCACCGAGTGTTGGACACCAAGCCATGCCTTGGAGTTGTTTGCATTAACCAGCCAACACTTACTTCAACCAGCCAGCACGACTTCCCCCCGTGATGTCTGACATCGGTTTTGTCCCTTTACCTACGATGACGATAGGAAATAGCTGAGCTGTCTCCCATTCCAACTCGTGAAAACTGTTGGCAAGTGTTGATGTATGTTTTCTTAATTATGACTGCCATACACCTCCGATTAGTCTTTACATAATACAAGCTGTTCTGTATTTGATTTGAGCTAAGAGATTCTACTATTGTGGTCATATATACGCACCTAGAAAGATGGATAGGCCGAGTGCCATGGAGGTGATAGACTGCACAATCCAACAGCAATCCCTGTGTCATTCAGTCTCCTCTTGAGTGTGAATTTAAATCACTTAAATCCTGAATATTTCTGTCCTTTGAATATTATAAAATTTAAATCCTTTTAGAATTCCTTTAGAAAAAAAAAATGTGAATCAAAAACAAATGATAGGATTTATAAACCAATTGTTCACTTGGTTTTAAAAATCCATTATGAATTTTCTAAATCTCAAACTGTTTAGTTAGGTCTTAGTTTTCACACTTGATGTGCTTGATCTTAAATCGTTCAGTAATAAAACAGAAAAATTACAAATCAGCCTGGTTAAATTAGAATATTCATAAAGTGAGGTGCCGTAAGAGAGTCATTTACTATCATAGAAAGTTCACTTATGCAGTTCAAACAGATGAAAAATACTCCTTAATAAAATATAGCGTATATATCAGGATCAGCACCAAGCCTTTCTACATCCAAGGGATTTTATGCATCTCTGGGTATTGAGAGTAAGCCTCTACTAACATCAAATTCCATGGAAGCGTCTTAAACTTCTGGACACGATGACTGAGGGAATAGTTGTTCCTGGTCCAGTCCAAGCCAGAAGAGAGGCTGAGCAGGCGAGCTATCTGCAATCCTAAAATTAGAGTGAAGCATGCCACCATCTGTCATTTCCACCTTACCTTATGGATGTTAGGATGATTGACTCTTCGAAAGTAAATACTGGTCCTGAGTGGGGTTAGACTTAGGAATATTTTAGATATTTATGCCTTTGAAAATTGTTACCCTTTAAAATTAGACCTTTTAATTTTCCAGATTCACTTTCGCATGGCTGGATGTAGGACAGAGTACAAAATAATATAAGGAAATGTCAGGAAATGGATGGAAGAAATTGGTGGAAAGCTCAGAGGTTCAGAAGACCCATTACACCTGTTTGATGAGGAAGATGTGACTCTAGGACTTGTTTACATCCTCTCTGTGAAAGGCTTTTCACAAAACTGAACATGTGGAGGATTTTTCTCATCTCTGATCATTTTATATAACCCTTATTTGGAAGGCAAGAGAGAAATGTCTTTGGGGTTCTTTGGCATTTCATTTTTTTTCACAATTGCAGTGACTTTAAACCTCTTTGAAGTATAAAATACACATAGGAAAAAAATTTTTGAAACCATGGAAGGAGCTCAAAGAGTTCAAATTAATAGAGAATCCTTAGGCCAAATGACATCACAATTCTCTTCGATCTTCTTCATCAGCTTCAAGGTGTCCATTCACACCAGAGTCACCACATTCTCCTCTATCAGGAGACCATAATCTAAAAACAGTGGGCTGCAGGACTGTAACAGGAGACTTAATTTATCTTACAGAAACATTCCTACAAACACTCACACAAAACCTGTTGGAACACGGAATGACCATGGTAGGTGAAAGTGAATATAGAGACCTCTTTTTTTAACTGTTCCCTCTAACATTCAGAATTTAGCTGAAATGTAAGATTCATTGGCAGTGGAGTCAGGAGGAGGGCAACTTTTGCATCAAAATAACTTCAACTACGTTTTTAAGTGTTCACACTACAAAAGTTCAAGCTTCTAGTTATAGGCAAGACAAATATTGAAGGTCCTGAATAGCTAAACTGAAAGTTACTTTTGAGTTCAAACTATTCATAAATCAACCCTTTTTTGACTCAGCTCTTTTTCCAATCCATTATGGGTTGGAAAAATTATCAGCTACATCAGTATGTGGCAGATTTTGTGAGCAAATATTTTTGCAGTCAGATCTCACCTGTTTCTTTAGCCTATTCTCTACCCCAATCACCAAATGTTGATTATAAGGACAATGTAGTTTCATGAAAGAACAATTATCACAGTTTCATAGCTTTCCATTTTGGACACCTTGGTAGCTTATTTAATATTCACTTTGTCTAAGCTTATGTTTTTATTTCAGCTTTCTCATTTTTAGAAGGCTGTTTAAAAAGTGAAAGCATTGGAAAAAACTTTTCATCATTTTTAAGAATATCTTCGTCCTGATATCAGACAGGCTTTCCCTTTCTAAAACATCCCATTCCCATCCTATCTACAAATGTGCATTTAATTTTTGTTCTGCAAATATAGTTTTCATATGTCATACATTTTAGGAGTCCTAAAAGACTGATTTTGAGAATGTTTGTTGTTTCTAATAATCCAGTAGAAGAGGTAAGAATCAATGAATATGCACATTGGGGTTATTTAATCACTGACTCTCTAAGGAACATGAAGATAGTGCTTAATAGAGGTAGTGTTACCTTTTGGGATTTGGTTTTGTATTTGGAGTTTAAGCTAGATCTCATAAACAGATAACTAAAAAAAAACCCAAATTTGTATCAGAGTAGCCCACTTCTCCAAATTAACACTACATGAATCCAAATCTTAGAGTCTGTTTGCAGTAGGATAAAGGCCAGAGCATTGTATGAAACTAGGCATCACACTTTTTATATGTCATCAACATATTTCACCAGTTTTTACAATTATCTTTTTTGTTGTCTAAGAGTAACACGTTTTAGAATGTTGCCAGAAAGGGAGTGCTATTATTTCTGAAAAGATCTGTGTAATATTTTTATTGCATATCTCTCCACATGTAGCTGAATAGTATATACAAAAAACTGCAATGGTGAAGGAGGATCTCTTGCTCTTACTGTCTCTGCCTCACATACACACACAGACACACTCGTGCATACAGATATGCACAAAAGGAATGGTTTGGCCTCCAGCTTTCCAAATTATTCTTCTTTTTTTTTTTTTAGCAGAAATGCCAATAAACTGAAAAACCCTATAGCCACAAAAGGATGCTATAGCAGGAAAAGGGAGAGGTGAAAAGAGGAGTGAGTGTCTGCACTGTGACACCGTACCTGGGAGCACTAGGGTGCAAAATACAGTCTCACACTGTGAAAAGCAGATCATCAAAGCAGACTCACTAAATCACCTTCCACTGGTGAGGACACAGGCCAAGCACCCTCGCCCAGTAGCAGCCAATAAGCGCCTACCTATTTGTAATGCTGCAAACACAGTTAGCAACATATTTGTTAGCAGGTGTCACTGTGATGAGAAGAGCAGACGGCAGTCAGCCTGTAATTATTGTGTGAACCCAATAGGCGTTACACACTTCATTTTGGAACACATCACAGAATTCTTTAATAGCTGGCCTGATTATTAGGATCTTAAGTTAATTTGTGCAGAATGTTATAAAAGTTAAGCAAGAAGATATTAACATTATACAAATGAGCATGGTTCTGCCTGTTAGCTTGAACATACGGCAAGAAACAGAATGACACTACCCAACACTGCAAATTTACATTTAACAAAATCGCTAAGTAACAATTTTACAGTCATCTTAATTTGCATCACTAAAACCTGGCAGCATTTCACCCAAAATGCATTAGCAGGAACTATTTATAAGATCAGTATCAAGGTTTTCATATAAAGCCAGTGAATTAATATGATTGTTAGAAGAGTGCTTACATGGGTGATGCCTAACTTCCCTAGAAAGGTATAGTTAAGGATCACCATCACTGCTCCACGAACACATCTTAAAACAATTCATAGGGAAATGACTGTGAAAAGGTAAATTTGGGTAGAGGGTGGCAAAATATAATCCAGCTTCTGAGGACAATCAAATATCATCATATTGTTTACTCTCTAGGGTGTGAGCATAAGTATTTCACAGTAGGGATGTTTTTAACCTATATTTGCCCAACGTGGTACAGAGAAGCCACAACTTATATTGATTTTGTCATTGTGCTTGTGCAGCAGGTGTGAACTAATGAAAGCAAGGTCCTGATTCCCATTTCTCTCTCCGTGTCAGGAATCAACCTCCCCTCCAGATCAGGTCCTGCTTTTCTCCCCAGCACAACAGGAAAAGAAGCAAAGAGATGGTGCAGACCTGGGTCTTTGCATGGAGCCAGACCACGGCAAGAGGGGATGCACCAAAACACACTGACAAGAAGCCTTTCCAGATCCTACAGTTTAAGAAATATATTAGTACCAATAATCAATTTAATTATAGAAATTTAATGACCATACCTTCCTTTGGAAGAGTGATATATTCCTACAAGGCCAAAATTTCCTCTCAGATCTGCTCTATATATTTTAATTAGATTAATCTAATCTACTGTCTAATATACTGACATATGTATTTTCTTTTATACCATAGGCAATCTACATACCTAAGAATACCAAAGCAAACTGCTATCATGCAGACTTAAAGAGAACTTTGCCCTCAGAATAAATAAAAAAACAAAAACCCCATGACAAAAAAGGCTGAGTTTCTGACAGAGTACACCACTTGTATGCTGCTTTATATAATATGAATAATTTATATTGCTAAAAGTGCTTCCCCTGAAATATGGGTAGAAGCGGGTAATTGCCCATGGATAATACTTTATATATTTTGTAGGAGGAACATATCTCAACCCAAGAAAATACACTCGCACTAGGGCACAACTTTCAGATATGAATGACTCAATGAATCATGAATGACTATGATTTTCTTGGGACCTAATGGTTTAACACACACTTAAATACATAACAAATGCATGAAAAACCCTAAACAATCTAAATTGCGTAGCACAGAGTGGACTGTGAACTCTTCTGTGCACTTCAGCTGCTTGGGGTTTAAACAATAAATGACTATATACGTATGGGGGCAGCTTTTATCTGGCTGATGGTGGCATCCATCTCCACTAGAAGTTTATAAATCTTTCTGAAATCTTCCTCTATTGCTCTGTCTTAATAGTGACATGCAGTAGCTACAAGGTGCAACCCAGGTTTAAAAGAGTAGTGTGCAAATAAGAACATTTAACACAGGATAACATATCAAATTGTTATACCACACATCAAATTGTTACACCACGCATCATGTTTCCATAGACGTTGTTTTAACTGGTATTTAAACAGAGTTACTGCTCATTCACACATCCATGCAATTGCACTCAGAGAGTATTTTAACAAAAAACACGTCTTAACGCTGAGGCTTTTATGGACTATGGCATAGAGTTACCTGTGTCACAGGGTCTGGTCTGGCACAGAACAGCACCAGAGAGAAAGCAGCAGGTAAGGAATGTTCCAGGAAATATGTGTCTAAATACTGAACATTGGCCTTTGGATGAGGTGATCCCTTTGCAGTTGGGCAGGGAGTGAGGTTAGCCAACTTCTCCTTTGTGCTGAAGGCTCCCCTCTCATCAGTTGTTCCTCTTCCACAGTGACTCCACTCGTGCCTGCTGCTCTTGCTGGAGCTGCCATCTCATTGCACTGCCTTTTTGACACATCTTGGTAAACTGGGTAGAATTTCATTTTGCAGAAGCTTCTGAATCTCCTGTGGATTGATGATTTAGCCCAACAAACCTACCAGTGTCTGAAAATTAAATTGCTTGTGCTGGGACTAACGCCTTTAAAACAAGAAATGCATAAGGCAAGTCTATTTTCGTTGTCTGCTTTAAGTACCAAAATCTGTCGAAAACATGGAGCTTGATCAGTCTTTGTTCTCCCTTCTTCTGTCCTGGGAGATATTTTTTCTCTCTAGTTAATGGTGCTTTCTAGTGACTCCCTTAAAGCCTGGCATACAAACATCTGATTTTCCTCTGGACACCACATTCCTTCCAATGTAAAATGATATTTAGATATTATTGTAAGACTTCATCTATCTATCTGGAGCAAGACGAGGCAGGATGCGAGCTGTTAAGTTCTGCACACAAAATAACTATTAAAAGCTTGAGAAAAATAAGCATTAATGATTTGATTATAGTCCTAAGGAATTTGGAAAAGCAAAAAATACTTAATTAAGGGCACACAGTCCATCTAAGTCCACTTTCCAGCAACAAGAGGGAGAAAAAATGGAAAATGCAAACCATCTTTAAGAATCATTGTCAGTTTTACTGAGATTAGAAGTGCTATTATCTGATAGTCACATATGCCTGCACAGCAACACTATGGAGCAGAGTTAAGGTGCTCTGTGTTGCTCTGATTCTTAATTTTTTGACACCGTTTTTAAATGCAAATATTAATTCTGACATTCCTGCGGCTATAACGAAAATGCACTGTTTACTTTCCTGAACCTCTTATTTCTTCTGTGTATCTCCAGACTTAATTTTTCAGGCTAAATTGGGAAAAGGTTGTTGTTGTTTTCTGTGAAGAAAATATATATTCCAGGAGCAGAACTGTCTTGATTGATACGTTATGCATCCATCAGTTGGGTTGCATGGACTATGAGTCAGGGTATAATTCTGCCCTATGTCAGCGTTTTCCTTCCCAAGTGCTTGAGTCTGTGCATTGCAGAAACATGCTTCTGGGGAGAATACTTCAGAAAATTCTGCTAACTCCTTGGTTCCTTCCATCACCACTATGTCATATTAGGAGGCACAAAGTGACATCTTGATATATTGCTTATAGCCTCATATAAGGTAAAGTCTTATTAGAAAGTAATAAAAGTGACCTCCTGCTTTTTTGTCCATAATCTTGTATTATGTTAGGATGGAAAATCAGAGCTGGTTATGTTTGCCATTATTTTGTTGTATTTAAAATAATATCGTGCAACACCAAGGTTGGAGTTTGAAAAATGCTAAGAAATAATACTGTCTGGAGCAATGTATAAAATATTGATGAAACAGAAATGACAAACATAGTTCCCTACTGTTCATTTTGGGTGTGTCTGATGAAGAAAGCAAATAAACTCTCTGCTTTCCTTTGCAGTGAGTTTTCAGCTTAAGTAGGCATAATGCTCAAAATGTTGTAGTCTAAAAAAAAGGTCTGGAAATATTGTAAAAATCAGTTTAGTTTGGAGTGAAATGTGGTATGCAAGTAATTGTGCTCATGACCTACATTACACCACTGAGGGTAAAGGTATTATGTTAATAAGTGATAAAAACCCTGTGCCACCCTAAACGAGCTTTCTCTGCTACAGAAAACAAGTTATTTCTTTGAAGAAAGGGTTAAATTAGGAAATCCATCAGGAAATATGACTTAAGGTGGAACTTAAATGAAATATTTTTTACATATCTTACTTTAGAAATGTCTATTATTATATCTATATAGGCCCCAAAAAAATCTATTTAATTTAATGCAATTAAAGTTTAGCTTGTCCTATGTTAGGGATGTTACTCTAGGGGGAACAAAACTGGTAGCAAGAGTGAAATTACAAAAGTTGTTTTATGTCACATTAGTTAACATATGCAAGCTTATTTAACATGTGGACCACAAATAAGTGTAATTATATTAAAACAAGGATCTGTAGCTCAGAAGCAATAAAAATAGACTAGGTTGTATTATTAATTCTTGTGTTAAGGGTTTTGAGCCATGTTGATTGGCCTGAATTTTTTGATTTTGTTATGGTACAAAGGGATTGTTTGAAGTAATTTGTCCCCGAGAGAGGCTCACAATCCCAAGCGGGTTTCAATTCAGCAAAGCAAATCTAATTTTGTTTGCTTTATGCAAACCAGAAGGGGCTGTGGTTCATTCTGTTTTCACTGGAGGGGAAAGGCGCACTAATGGGACCTGCTGAAATGCATGCATTGCAAACATCATACCCCTGCATATATTAAATTTAGCTATGTGATGCACTGTGTTCATCATCTCATTGTGTACACAGATATGCTTTAGAACAAAGCCTTTAATAGTACAGGAACCTTACTACATTATGCCAACACACTATTGTATTTATATTTAATGCTACAACTGGAATTTCTTCCCTTGGATAAAGTGTATTGATATGTCGTCTTTTTTTCCCTTCTGTTACTTGTTATAGTAGACAGTACACTGAGGACATTACATGCTTGAGCTTCAAGCCATCTGAAGATTAATTATATGGAGGTCTCATAATGGTTTTTAATTTTCCCTTTTTTACAGCCCAGAGTTAAATAGGAGACATGTTCAGGATCTGATTGCCAAAAGAGCAATAATCCCCAATCCATCAGATCGAGGCTGGAAGATAAATGATGGGGAATAGCACCTGCAAGACAGGTAATGCTCCAGACAATAACCACTGCTTTGACAGATTGCTACCCTCTCTTCGGAGTGGCTCCTTTTTAGGCTTTTCAAATGCACTAGTTATATTGCGTAAAGAGTACACCGGATCTGAATAAATGCTGGGTACAGAAGAAAATCCATTTCTCTAAGAGCCAAACAAAATGTTGCCATCTATTTCACTGGAAGTCAAAGTGGGCCAGTAAAAAATGTTTGATGGCAAAGTTGAAGGATGGATAAATTTATTTGCATATAAGTCACATTATTTATTTATTGAATTTTCATAATGCTATGGTTCACGTGGTGTTGCTCAATTTTTTCCAGGGTGCTTCTGTTTTGAAAACAATTTCAATATTGCACAGAGACAGACACATCTCAAAACCCTTCAATTTGTCATTAGACATTTGGCTGCTTGCCTATTTTGCTGATAATATTGCAAAACTACATTAATTTATTGAATGATTTTTGTGAATCAGTTCACACAGAATTCAGAATGATACTTGTCATGCATCAGATGATTAACTATTAAAAGCATAGGTTTACTTGTTATGCTTATTGTGTGGTACAGTTCAAAGTTTGCTTAAGTGTGCAATTTAAATTCAAAGATGGGTTAGGAATAATGATTCCTCTGCTTTTAAAGTTCCTTCACGAAACACTCGGGAATATTCATCCCAATTGTGTTCTGTGTGACCACTCACCATTCTCTACCGCTACTATTCTTGCTTAATTATTTGTGAGATTTGGAAATCACAAAATTTTTCAATACACTAACGCAAATATCTCACTCTCAATCCCCAGAACCCTGAGCACAGGCAGCCTGGATGGGTTGATGGGTCTTGGGTGGAAGGTCTCCACCTGGGCAAGTCCAGCTGCAGTGCATGGGGTCCGAGCCCTCCTTTGTGCCACTTATACAGCTCAAAGGGTGTGACTGCACTCTTGGTAGAGAGAAAATACATGCTAATGCTTCCCAATCTTGTAAAGACACACAGGAGTAATGCCAACAAGTAAGATTTTGTTGGTGTGTTATCACAGAAGGGATATTTGAAAATAATTACATTCTCCATCACTGTATGTCACCCGCACATCCTGTAACACACAGGTCAACACACACAAACGTTTGATGCATCCTTTTCTGCTAGATTTAGGTAAAAATTGAGATGTAGATGCAGAATCAGGTTCTAGGAAAGCAATATTTTAACAGGAGAGTTCCCACTCTCAAAATGGCAATTGCTTGAGCAACAAAGTAAATTTTCAAACTAAACTGAAACTTGTAAGAATGTTAGCAAACAAAACTTTAAAAGGACAAATAGCTGAGAGGGTTTTTTAGAAGATAAGTCCTTTTGAAACTAAAGGAAAGACAGTGTTGTGCTCTGCTCTTATGTTAACAGAAGGGGACTGGGCCAAGATATTTCTATGGTGTAAAGCACTACAGAAAACCTGAGTCAGCATAAATCAGTACCTGCAGGTCAATATTGTTCTTCAGAGCTTCACACTTTGACAGAATGACTTTGAAACTATTTTTATTTACTCCAGCTGAGGATCTGGCCTGCAAAAAGAATGGGTACAATTTAAAAGGTTTAAAAAATAAGTGCTCTGATCAAAGTACTGTTATTAGCTGAGGTTATTAAGCAAATATTAACTGAAATAGAGCTCAGAATGAAGAAAGAATGTTTGTCAGAAGATTTTAAATTGGGATGATTTTACAGCGAGGGACTAGGGAAATGTTGAAATTACCCTCAATTGCAGTCATAAAGTATTTTCATTGCTAAATATGATTTATTAATTGCTTTTATTTTTATCATTTCTCATTTATATTGGACTAACCACTTTACAAAAATTAATAAAGTAGTGCATACTTTTAGAACCTTAAAGGCTAACTGAGATGAACATAAAGAGAAATGAAGGGAAGGGATGCAATGTCACTTCAATAATGCAATACATATAGCAAGAGGCAATCCTTGCTCCAAGGGGTCTTCTGTATGAATAGACAAGGCAGATAAAAGAGCTAATATTAATTCCTCAGTTTATGGAGAGAGAACTGAGGCACTGAAAAATCGAGAGACTCACCCAAACTGACAAAGAAACTCTGTCTGAGATAGACACTGAATCCATTTTCTTCTTGCTCTACTTCAATACCTTTCCCTCCCCAAAGGCTGATCTATATTAAAATAACATAAACTTTATTCAGTCTGAACTATTCATCAAGATCATGTGGGGCTGAACCTATTTCAGCTTATTCCTAGCTGAGGGTCTGGCAGAGTAAGATGCTCTATTAATCCCTGGAGTGAACTGATCTAGACCTATAACAAGTGTTAGAGTCCAATTCTGCAAGTGATTATGTAGTCTAAGATACCAATATAGACTTGTTGATATTTGATCTATGAACAGGCTTACAATTAGGTACTTACATATGTTGTATTTCTTAGCCATTAGTTGTTAAGAAATTATTTTTTACAAACGCAGGTCACACACAAAATTCAATTATATTGAAATGTTTCAGATAAAAAACATTTATATCTTTTAGAGGGACTTGAAATACAGAAAGCTGAAAGGCTAAATTTCACAGTTAAATTTTGGAGTTTTATGGAAAACTCCAAAAGAGTTCAAAGGAAAGGAAAGCTTTATTTGAATAAACCAGTAAGATCTGTTCTTCCAGAGGACTGCAGGAGCCTCAAAATAAGGAATGGCTCAAAATAATTAGAAGAACAGAATTAATTTATTTTCAATAGATTTTTTCATACAATGTGAATAAAAGCAAGCTGGAAAGTTACTGTAAGGAAAAAAAGGTTCCAATTTCATCTAGATCAAATAAAAGGATTTCTATTTTCTAGGTACATCTCAGGATTAAATCTGTTAATATTTTCCAATATTTAAAAAAATCCAAACAGCTCATAAAATCACCAAAGAATAATTGAATGGTTAGGCCTGGAAAGGCCCTTAAAGATCATGCAGTTCCACTGCCCCTGCCATGGACAGGGAACCTTACATTAGACCACGGGGCTCAGGGTCCCATCCAGTCTGGCCTTGGATGGGGAGTCCACAACACCCCTGGGTAATGGTCCCAGTGCCTCACTGCCCACACAGTAGAGAATTTCTTCCTACTATCTAACCTAAACCTACACTCTGTCAGCTTATGGCCATTTCCCAAAATGATAAAAAATAAGAAGAGTTAAAGGATCTAATTAGGTAGAAACAACTGCTCATAATTAAAAATAAATACAAAAAAACCCACCCTGTAAATATGGGTTTTCTTTGCTAGACCCTCCTTTTATGAAAAAAAAAAAATTTTTTTGCTCCTTTTACTAGTAATAACATCTGCTTTGATTCTATAGAAAAAAAAATTGCTATTGATGCCAAAGCAAAACACAGAGCTTGACTGTATTAATACATTTTTTCAGGCCTATTCTTGCTCTTCTCATTGGGAATTCTGCTACAGAATGTCCTTCAGAGTAAAACCTTTAGATTTTCTGGAGAAAACCTTCAATGATGCCCTATCAAATGGAAAAAAAATCCAAATCCTCTAATAAAATGTTGCATTAGGAGTTAGATCAATATTTGCCTTTTTTTCTCAGACTTTTAATTTAAGAGATTTTGGGTGACATTCAGTGAAGTATTGCTTCTACAATATCTACATATTGAAAATGATAAAGTCATAAAAGTTGGAGAAAACAGTAGCCCAGTGTAAATACATGTTTGCTCCCTATGTTACAGTTCCTCTAGAAAAGAGTATGAGCAATGTCACCAGTTGATGAAGCTAAATTCACACATATATGTGTGTGTATAAGTACATATACATATATATATACACAAGAATTATACAATAAATCATGGCTCTAGATGATTGTTCCATAGCACTTGCTCAGATCAGGCCTTGCTGAGCCATTGTCACAAAGTTTGTACCTTGATTATCACGAGGCTCTGATACAGTGTCATCTGTTAAATTTCTGAATAAATTTGATTTTTTGTTTTATTTTATTTTCTTGAAGGAAAGATTCCAAAGTGGTTTTTGGAATATCTGCACATTGTTAGCACAGCCCAAGGGCTAGTGGTGTTGGTACTCTATGTACATTGCACTGCATGGGATTTTATTGTAGCAATTATTGTAGTTCATTAACTTTATTACATCTGGATTAAAATAAAATTTGGTTTAACAAACTATAAACTAATAAAACCCATATTGTTTATTCAAAACTATAACTCTAAGAGTCAAACACTGGGATCATTTAAAAGGACTAAGAAGACTAGCAGAAGTTAAACTGATCTGCAAGAAATGCAAGAAAATGCCCTCCTCAAATGGAGGCTGCATTGCCTGATTCCTTATAGCACATTTACCTTGTTCCTGCCTTAACCCTGTCTTCAGCTCTCCACCTAAGGACTCCAGCTTCTGGAGATGATGTGAAGAGCTGCTGAGCCACGTTCTGCAGGACTCCTGCAGAGATTTGCACATCTATGCCAGTTAGAACAGGGTGAGGAGTCCAGGCACCCTGATGAAGGCAGACTTGAGCAAGCACCAAGTGACTGAAGACAGTCAGACCTAAATGCAGAACAGCAGCGAGGGACCTCATTGGAGTGATGGGGAAATCACACCTGCTTCTTTCTTTTCAGATGTGTCATTTAAACTCGTTGCTTTGATTGGTTTGAGAAATGGACTTGGAGGATGATCAGACTTAGCAGCACCTGTGCCAAGTTCCTCACTTGGCACTTGTCTCCTTGAGGCTGCCAACATTCTGCTGAGGCTCAGCTACGTATGTGTACTGTGGAGCCCCATGGGGTCCTCTAGGCCTAAGCATTTCCACTTGTGTTAAGTGTCTGGCCCAAAACAAATGCTATCAATATCATCTCCAGAGTCTTTTTGTATGGGTGCACAGGAGCAACAGGAGATGGCAGCCAGGAATACATGGAATGAGCACCCAGCATCACCCTGGGATATCTATGGAAAAGGCAGTCAGTTACTTTCTATGAATATCAGAAACATCAAATAACATCTGGGAGTTCAGTTTTGGAAACTAGAAAGATGTTCTGGATGACAGAGATGTTGCCCTCCCAAGTGGTGGTGATACCCATGACACAAGGTACTGCATGTGATTTTCATGAGAAGGTACAAAGGCAGGTGCAAAACTAGGATGATGAAGCAATATCTTTCTGATAGAGGTTCAAGCCTTTATACATTTTTATATTCCTTACCTGGAATATTTTTGAAAGATCTATTCACCTCTGTTCATTTTGACTCAAATTTCAGTGTGCATACAACTGCTGGTATATTTGGAGTAGTGACAGGAAAATACTATGATAGTCAGGGACCTTAGGATATGTCCTATTAGAAGAAAATCTAAGATCTCAGTAAACTTAGAAAAACAAAGCTCAGGTGACTGGCTATATACACATCAGGCTGGAAAATATCTGGGAGAGTGAAAAGCTATTTACAAAGGGTTAAAGCTATTTTGAAAAGATTGACACAAGAACAAATAGGTATCAACTGCCCGCAACTAGCTTCCCTCTGGAAACTAGGGGATTTATAACCAGGAATGAGGTAAACATCTGGAACAGCCACCCTCTCTTATGGGAAGAAAAAACATTATAACTACTTCTAAGCAGCAGCAGCTTGAAATATGTCTTGTCTTACCAGCAGACACAGGATGGATTTAAGAATCAGAGAGTTTAGCTTACTGACCTGCAGATTTGACACTCTGCTGTTATCTGAATCTTGGAAACACTGTGGCTGGTATCATCACTGATAGAGATGTTTCAGTGGTTTTGCCCATTGGCAATGAATTGTATTTGATCTGAAACTTTCAAAAGACTGAGTAGAGACCATTTTGCTGACCAGTATGTCTACAGTGAGCATGTCTCACCAAAACCAAAAGATTCTCTAAATGTCTTTCCTGCATTGTGCAATTAAATCTGCATACAAGTTGCCCTTAATATAATTTGTTGTATGCAAATATCAGATCCAATTCTGCCAGCTTTACTTATGTTAAGTAACCCTCAAACAAATAGTTTCTATGAAGTCCCAGTGGGATAACTCACATGAGTAAGTGCTGCAGCACATGATGAAAGGTGGCAAAGCTTGGCTAGAAATGAACAAACATGATGCTTCTCTATTATTTTCAGCCTCCAAAGGGATGTTACACAAACATCATTTTATAGCTCATTGTCAAAAGATTTTTTCCTTGGATTTCGGCCACCCCCAAGAGAAAAAAATGTCCCAAATGCACACGTATTTTTTAAACAAATTTTAAAGGTTATTCCTTGATTTTCACTGTTAATGTGGGCAGTTGCAGGGCCAACTGTGGGACAAAGGTGACAAAAGCAAACCAAACAACAGATTTTGGAAGTTGGTTAATAGCACTTCTCAAAACCTCTCAGCACCAAGAGAGTAACTTCATTGCATTATATCCTCAAAGCCAGCTCTGGCACTAACAATCATCAGTGAGTTTTGAAAGGCATCATAGCCCTCTAGCAGTGAATTATGGATTGCACACCACCTTCCTCGGCAGCCTGTTGAACCAGAGTCATTTATTCAGTTGGTATTGAGAGTCTGGGGGCATGACAGTACATCTGACCCCTTTTGGGTAAAATTTGATCTGGCATTTCATTTCACGGGCTCAGCCACCAGTCTGTCAAATCTTCATTTTGCGGGTGCCCAGTAGAACTGCTGACGCTTGTCTCTAACTCCTGGTGCTTTCATCTTTCAGTGGCAATAAACATGTCACACTGCTGAGGTGAAACACAATCTGGAATTAAATTTACTGCATATAAAATATGGTGCCCTCTTTATTGGTTCAAATACTTGTCACTCATAATTTATTTGAAAGTGTATGGCATTCATGAGGCAAGAATGCTGCTGGAAATGGAGGTGGGGGGAGCTGCAGAACTCCAAGCCACAGCAGTTTGTAAGAGCTCTTCTTCTCCTTTAACACCCACATTTCCCCATCCCTTGCCTGCCCCGACTGTTACAAGCACATCAAATACGATATTGATGCCTCAGCCAATAAACAGTGTGTACCTCAGTAAAAACAAGCTGGAGTAAATTTGGCCGTGCAGATGCACGCTAGCTGCAGAGTGGCTGGAGGAGGATAACCACTACTGCCCTCAGCAGAACAAGTGTGAAGGTGTTTATACATCTGGGGGACGGAAAGGTGAGAAGCATGGGAAGGAGTCAGATTTAGTCCTAGTCCATTTCAAACTCGCTCGCCATGCCTTTCCTTTCTGGCACTCAACTTTTTCATGATTTATTCCAAATACTGTCGATCAGCTTTAACTAATACAGTTCTTGTATGAAGCACCTCTCTAATCTCTTCAAACACAGATGTGGAAGCGCGGCTTAGAGCATGGAGGCCAACAAAAGCACTTTGCCTGTACCAGTGATTAGCTTTGATTGACATAGTACACTTCTGCTTTCACAGGCATACTTTAACACCCATAAATGATTGTTTTAAAATGAGAAGCACTGGGTAGTGCAGCTCTGGGTTTAGTAAATATGCAGTACAAATGTAGTAGCAGATAACTGAGAGAATACAAAACACTTGATATTCTTTTCTGGCTTTTCTTCTCCTTTTTCAGTTGTGTTCTTTGGGGTTGTTTTTAACCTAGCATTAATTCCTCATTGTCGAGGAAAAATTATGGTAATATGTATTCTGTTAAAACCTGGACTTTTGATCCAGCCCTATGTGTGTTTCACAGTTTTTCATTATAAGATGCAATGGGAAAAGTAGACTGGTTATGAAAAAATAAGGCAATGCAGAATATGAGGGCTTTTTCCTGTTGTAGCACACAACTTTATTTGTAATAAATTGATGAAAATAAGAAAGGATTAGAAAGAGGCAGATTCAGGATGTGTAAAGACATCCAGACTACAAAGCACAGGGTGCCAGCAAAAGAATGTCAAATACGTGCAGCAAAAAGCATTTTCAGATGCAAGTTTTGTTCTAATTGCTTAATTGCTAATTTTTTCTAGAATCCTCTTGATGTATTTATGAATGCAGTCATGTGATGCTAGAATACACACTCAAAAATGAAGCACTAAATCAGAGGTAATATCAGAAAACTAAAATAACTTCGACTTCCGCTCACCAAGCATTCATAGCCCCCTTATTGATCAATACTGCCCATGCTTTCTTTTCCCCTCAAAAAAAGCCAAGCTTTGCCCTGTGACCTATCAGCCAGGCAGCCCACATTCTGCTGGGACAGTTCAGGAAGCAAGTCACAGTTTTCATCCCCTTCTGCTGATCTCACACATGAAGAGAGAGGTGTTTTCTTTGGTTATCAAGGAACTAAACCATTTAAAAGCACACAAATTTGAGCCAGCGTATAACACTATACCTGAAAATGAACTGGACAGGAGGGCAGAAAATGGGGCACAGCTGTAATGAGATCTTGGTGAGAAACACCCATTAACGAGTGAATAGCCACTGTATGCAAGAGGTGAAATTTCCAAGCAATCTTAAGATGCAGATTTGTGTAAAGTGTGTTGCCAGTAATCAGTAACCCAATAAGGGAGATACAACTGACAGAATGGACTCCCATTTCTGTACTTATACTCCCGTTTCTGTACTTATACTATGATATAAAGACCCGAATGTGCATTTTAGTTACATGGTTTCATGAAATGATGGCACACAGGCTTCTTTCCTTCCACTGAGTAGGATCTAGTATCAAACCCAATTGTGAGACTCCTAGTCTGGTCTGTAAGAGCCAACGGGGCACTACACATAAATACTGACACTATACATAGCCAGAGTGAAACAAAAGTGAAATGGATAGATAGCTGATTGCAGTACCTCTGCATTCAAAACTATATTGAGGATTTATTTTACCCTTATGAAGAAGAAATTTCAAGTAATGTACACAAGCTGGGAAGTCACACATTTATGTTAATAATTTTATGAGTCTTTAAATGTTTTATACATAAAGCTGTCATTAGTTGGGTGATAAAATCTGTATTCCAAGTTTCCATCTGTGTGTGTGTGTGCGTGTACATTCCAGCATTTCTGCAGGTATGTGCATATATGTATTCATGGCACAAGACAAAAAAAAATCAGACAAGTAATTTCTGCTGAATCCAGAGATTTTAATCTCAATGAAAAAAGGCTAAATAAATTGTGGTAGTGGGAATATCTCATTCCCTTATTTGTTGAACAATTTTTTGGTTTTTGTTTTTTAAATATGCAGTATTGCACACCAGGAGAAAAGGGAAGATGTAACTAAATTAGTACAGATGTTGGATATTCATGGTCGAGTTAAACAGCTTTCGTGGGAATGATCTATACTTCCACAAGAATCTAG
>VZTN01002236.1:51423-73765 GCA_013400515.1 Erpornis zantholeuca | reverse complement strand
TAAATGTTTTATACATAAAGCTGTCATTAGTTGGGTGATAAAATCTGTATTCCAAGTTTCCATCTGTGTGTGTGTGTGCGTGTACATTCCAGCATTTCTGCAGGTATGTGCATATATGTATTCATGGCACAAGACAAAAAAAAATCAGACAAGTAATTTCTGCTGAATCCAGAGATTTTAATCTCAATGAAAAAAGGCTAAATAAATTGTGGTAGTGGGAATATCTCATTCCCTTATTTGTTGAACAATTTTTTGGTTTTTGTTTTTTAAATATGCAGTATTGCACACCAGGAGAAAAGGGAAGATGTAACTAAATTAGTACAGATGTTGGATATTCATGGTCGAGTTAAACAGCTTTCGTGGGAATGATCTATACTTCCACAAGAATCTAGAAAGGTTTTACACAGATTTACATGCACTTTTCTTGTACTGAGAATACAGTCACCACAATTCAACCAAAACACAAACAGGACCAAACATCCACCCTGCAGAAAACAAACATGAGTTCTGCACTTGCAAATTTCACAGGACAAAAATCACTACAGCAAATTTTGCAAAAATAAACAGCAGCCTTTTTGCATTTGAAAATGTTTCCATTTATGCTTTAGCCTTCCTGTCAGACTCCAAGGATACTCTGGACTTGCTACACTTTGCACTTTGTCCAGAAGCAGTGTGGTTACCAATCCCCCTCAGAAAGTGAAGCCTTCTCGTGAAAACAACATACAATTTGGCTGGGGAGAGAACAGAGGCCTGAACAGCTCTTTCCTGAACAAAGGATTTCTTAAGTGGAAGAAATTCTCTTCGTCTCGCCTGAGTGGCTGGGCTGACATCCGGGGAAAAAGAAAATCCTATTCCCATTGTACACTGCTGATGGAGAGCCTTGTGCAGTCTTAATTGTTCTCTGTCTGTCTGCTATCTGACACCTTATACAGAATGGTACATTTCAAGTCCTCTTCCAATTTTTGTCTTCTGACAGGGATAAAAAATGCCTTTTCATATATACTCTTCCACATTTAAAACCCATGGTGACCCACTTTTCAGGAAAATCAGCAAGGTCCCTTCCTCAAAATCCCATGCAGAGGCCCACAGCTCTGACTGTCTCCCAGCCAGATTCAAAATAATTTCCCCTTAGGTCAGTGCTTTGTGTTGTCCATGACTGGAAAGAGTCCCTGGGTGGGTTTTCTTCAGTCATTTCTTTCTCTTGTATTTCTTGCAGCCCATGCCTTTGCTGCCAGCTTTTTCTTTCATTATCTGTACTTGTGCTCTTATCTTTCTCCTTTCTCTTCCCCATTCATGGTCTCCATGCTGCAATTTCCCTTTTTTTTGCATGCTTTTTGCTCTTGTTCAACTCCTTAATAACTCTCTCTCTTTTCTTCTGCGCCTTTATTTGCTTCCTGTTCTTCTGCTCTTCTTCCTGCAACACATTATTAAGAGCCATGAAACCTGCAGCCACAAGCTGTGTCTGACTAGGAAATCTGAAATGATAGCTGATAATTTTTTTAAGTAAAGCCAATCCTCAGCTTTATTTTCTGTGAAGTTAACAGAAACTGGTGTATTCTTGGGTCTGGGCATGTTTTAAGAAGCTTAATCTTACTGCCTTGCCTTGAAAATGGTGGTCATTGTCTCTCCTGCATGAAGATATTATAGATCTGAAGCTTTATAGGGGGAAGGACGGGGAGTCTTTCATTTCAGCTCTGTATGCTAACTAATGCTAATTTACATCACACAGGATACATCAAAACACGACTGAGAAACAAAAGTAACTTCCTGAACTTGTCCAGGTCAATCTTCAGGAAAGAATGGAGGGAACTGTGCATGCTCCATTTGCAAGCACAGAGATCTCCTAAAGTTCTGTCCCAGCTGATCAAACACCTATTCCCGTGGCAATAGGTTGAGAGTGAGCCCTTACTGCGAGTCATTGTGACTTTCTCCAGCTGCCACACATTTGGGCATCACCCATGTTCTCTTGCATGACAGGCCTCTATGCCATAAAATGTCCTACCCTTGGCCTCACGTTTGAAGTGAGTAAAAGGACCCAATTCCTGTTGCACAAAAGAAGGAATGGTAAAACCTGCAGTGTAAACAGAGAAAGCTGAATATCGCCTTGTGAGGGTTTCAGTTCTTTCAAGTTTTAGATTTGCTAAAAATTCTGTCATGTCACATATCATCTATTTCATCCTCTTTCCCAAACTTTTTGCACCTTTTTTGAGGCTTGGGACTGATTTCTGCAATCCTCCAGGAGAAGCAATCATCACGTTTCTGTTTCTTTTATTAGCATTTGTCTTAAAACCACTAGCACATGTCTAGTTCTCTCTCTTTTTTTTTTTTTTTCCAGATTCCCAGATGTCTATTTTTGGCTCCAGCAATCTGTGTTTCAGAGTGTTTGTCATGTGTCAAGATAAGATTATAACTTCGACCATCTAGAACAGAAGAATTTGCTAGGGAGGACAGGATACTTTTTTTATCAGGAGCAGAAAAACTATCTGGCACATCCCCTGCCCCAACAATTCCCATTTTCCCTACCAATAGACCCCTAGAAAGTGCTGGACTGGCAAAGAAAGGAGATCCACTGGCATTGTGCTCATATTTGATGTTTTACCCAAGTCTGGCTTGGACATTCTGGAAGAAGTTTTGAGTGTAGACAGCTCTGGCAAATTGATCTATTAAAACTCAGCAGCACCCTGCTGTCAGTACAAAATGCAGAGTGTAAGGCAGACCACCACAAGAGCTGTTGACAAAGCAGAGTAGGAGATTCACGAGTAATCTTCAGTGAACATGGGCTACTACTCAATGTATGTAGACATTCCCTATGCATTTGGTGGGTTTATATCATTTCATGTAAACCTCACAGAACACATAGTGTTCTTCTCACAAATATCTTTTAACAAATACATGGCATTTCATAAGACTTTAGAACCACTCAGCCCCAAAATACCCTCATGGACAGTATCAGAATATGTAGAACAGCAGTGCGGGTACAAAGTCACGTGGATACTTTTACTCATATTGCCTTCAGTTTAGTTTGCACATGTTGTAGTAGTATTCAACACATGGTGAAGCACACTTCATTGTAAACTAACAGCATAAATTCTCACTGAAGGTCTGTGGTTTCCTCTGGCACGTGCTGGTGTGTGCACCATGTTGAAATGCAGGCAAGCCTGCCTTCACGTGAGCTAACCTTAATTAACCAGATTAAATCTAGCCAAATTAAGATTATGCTACTCAAGCATGAATCACATAACTGTAGTGGCTCTATAGCAATACTTAGCAAAGCAAACATTTATGTATGTCTGTAAGCATGTGTGACTGTAGGAATATCTATATTAATGCATACACATGTGTGTCTGCATGTGTGTATACATGCAAGAATCCCAGGCATTTCATCCCAAGGAAAAGCACTGGAGTGTCTGTGTTGAAGCAGTTTCAGTGCTGGTCACCAGGTTGCAGCTGTGTTTTTAAAAGTGTGGTTGCTTTTTTTATTCACCTCAGCCTGGATTTCAGTTTTTATCTTTGGACTTGCTCCATGGAGGAATGAGACAAATGTAGGAAAAAGAAAAATGTTGATTCCAAAACTGTTGCTTTGCCTACAGTATTCTTATAGCATTTGTGGACATTGATCAAATCTTAAGGTTCCATTTAAAAAATGCTATCAATTTATTTCTTTTTCAGGAAAGGGAATAAATCTTTAGAGAAGATGATCACTTAATTAATCAAAGCGGGGGGAAAAAGCGAGACTAATGCCTAGGAGTTTGGTGATTAAGAGAGAACAGAATGGATAACTGGATAGCTTCAAACAGAGCTGGGCAATTTTTGCCTCAGTAGAGACTGATAGCAATGGAGAGTCTATGGGGCCAAAACAGGCTCATGCCAGCCCATGTTTTCCCTGAATTAGCTGTCATCCTGTTGACTCCCACCTGTCACTTCTGGCACAACCAGTGCACACTCAGCAATGCATGGTGCCTATACAGCATATAGCCCTAACTGGAATAGTAAAAGCAGCTTAAGGTTGAGCCTTGAATCACAGAATCATAGATTGTTAAAGGGTTGGAATAGACCTTAATGAACATCTAGTCTCACCTCCCACTGCCCCGGACAGGAATACTTTTTCTGAGCCTTGCTTTGAACAATGCCAGCATTGGGGCATCTCCACCTTCCCTGGGCAACCTGTTCAGTGTCTCACCACCCTCACAGTTAAAAATTTCTTCCTAATGTCTAAGATAAATTTCCCCTCTTTCAGTTTGTACCCATTACTCCTTGTCCTATCACTACAGTTCCCAATGCAGAGTCTCTCTCAGGCTTCCCAGTAGGCCCCTTCGGGTACTGGAAGGTTGCCATGAGGTCTCCACGTAACCTTCTCTTCTCCAGGCTGAACAGCCTCAACTTTCTCAGCCTGTCTTCGTAGGGGTGGTGCTCCAGTCCTCTTGTCAACTTCAAGGCCTTCTCTGGACTTGCTCCAACAATTCCATGTTCTTCTTATGCTTGGGACACCAGGACTGTACACAGTACTCCATGTGGATTTCACCAGAGCAGAGTAGAGTGGGAGAATCACCTCCCTATTCCTTCTGGCCATGCTGCTTTTGTTGCAGCCCAGGACACCGTTGGCTTTCTGGGCTGTGAGTGCACACTGCCAGTTCATGTTGAGTTTTTCTTCAACCATCACCTCCAAGTCTGTCTCCACCGTGTGGCTCTCAGTCATTTCTCCACCCACCATGTCGGTGTGTCTGGGATTGCCACAATCCAGGTGCAGGACTTTGCACTTCACTTCATTGAACTTTATGAGGTTCACACAGACCCACCTCTCAAGCATGTCAGATTACCTCTGGATGGCATCCCTTCCCTCCAAAGTGTCAACTGCCTCATAGGGTGTGGGGCTGTCAGAAAATTTGCTGAGGCTGCACTCAATCCCCCTGTCCACATCACTGGTGCCACCTTCACTTCCAGTCCCACCCGTTAGTCATGCCCATGGTTTTCCCTATCATGATCTGTTTCAGCAACAAGGACTAGAGCTCTTTCTGGCAAAGGATGGACTCTACAGCAGGGTTTTCATGAGACAACTGTCACCCTATTTACAAGCTGTGTATTAGTTAATATAATTAAGGCATTGGTGCTGTAAATTAAATAGTATGGAAGACATTTTGCTGGCATAAGATCTGCACAGTATTTTCCATATGCTTGCTTATGAAGCATGAAAAATGAACAAAAATATACAAATTAGAAGTCAAGATGTTCAGAGCTTCTGAAAGGCTTTACCAGTACTCTATTATTTCTGTTCTGAGGAACTTTCAGGAGATTTCCATAATGGATAGTGATGAACTTTTCTTCCTTCTTTTTCTTCCCCCTTTTTAAGTGATAGCTGCCAAATTTCATAAATCCTATAATGTTCTGTGCTGTAATTAGTTTGGAAGCCTGTAATTGTTTAAGTTTAAGCCAGCAGATAAAGGATGCCAAACCACTTGAGCAGAAAAGTTGTATTAATGGCTTTGTATTATCACTTGCTGATTTATTTAATCTCTTTCGATCAAATTGTGATTCTCAAACAAAAACAAGAAAAACTCAAGCAGTTGTTTTTCACCATGAGGAGGAAATGGGCAGAATGGACACACACACAAACACACTGAGACAAAAGGGCTTTTGTGGCAGAAAGGGTGCATTGACACTCTCGAAGGTCAGTCATGATTCAGAGGAAAATATGCTGTGGGAAGAGTTATATTCAGTCATGACAGCTAAAAATTTGACAACATTTGGTTACAACCAAAAGACTTGCCCTTGTGTTTCAGCACCACGGTATCCCGGGACACCTTTACCAGTGTTAGCTGAAAACTAGTACACTTCTTCTAGTAATTAGAAATATGTTAGCCTGCACCATTTACAGCTCTGGACTGTTAACATCTCCCTTCATACAGAGATTGTTTGTATGCTTTCACAGCTGGAGTAACAAGAGTTTAGCACCAGGTGTGAGAAAAGATGAGAAGTGTATTGAAAAAAGAGTACACTTTCTTGTTGGCATTTTTTTATAAGGGTCCTTTTCCAAAACAGTGAAGATAAAGTACTTCAGGGTTTATATGTTATTAATGGCCTATATGTTGGTGTGCACCATTTATATGATGCTGCCATTCAGATATTGTGTAGAAGATACTTTTACAGTGAGCATTAACAGAGGACAGCTCAACACCATGATACAGGAAGCAGTCTATCTAGATGCTGTTTATCTTCAAGCAGCAACATTACATGCTATACATAAATTGAGCTCAAATGCATATGTTATGAAACAATTTTGCTAGTTTTAGTGTAAACACACTCAATTTTTACAAGAGATTCTATAGTTTGGTTTTTTACTTTTTACCATTGCTCCCTGAATTAAGTTTTTTTTGTTCCAGTGCCACTTCAGCCCACCTCCAAACCTTAAAAAATATGGGAGCAATTTCATCAATATTAGATTACTTTCCACTCCCGAATTCATCACATTCTGAACTTTCTTGATGGATCAAGGCCTCCATGAGAAGAAAGTTATACTAAAGGTTTGACATAACTCACAAAGAGATGGTGGTATTTTTATTGCAGACAGCAAGAATTATAATCTCTTTGTATTCACTTTTTAGGGGTGGCTAATGACACTAATTGAAGGAAACCTGTCCCTGGATTTGCTACCAAAGCAAAGGAACATTTCCTAGTAATAGCAGCTCATGAGCTTTACAACACTTTACATCATGGAAACTGAATTTTTGAAAAAACTGAAGGACAAGTAGGTATTATTTCAGATTTCTGATATTTTAGATTTTCAGTCAGTGATTTTCCATTAAAAAATATTTTTGCAAATATTTTTCTCTCTCCTCTATCCATCTGGCATTTATGAACAGTACACTACCCTTGACAAAATGTGATTTCCACTTCTATATTCCTATAATACATCTCCACGTCTACGAAAAGCATTTAGATATCAATGTCTTCAGTACAAACCATTACTGTACCTCTGGATAGCTAGAAGTATTAAAGCATTTCATTTTAGTGATTCAGCTTAAGACTTAGACAATGTTAAAGTCCTACCAATAAGCTGATTTGAAGACTGATACAGACCTTGTATAAGGCTTCTGCCTCAGTAGACTCTCATCCTTTATAAAAAAAGTACATAATTCTGGATTTTACACATGTAATTAGATAGTGTCTGGCAAACTATATCATATTGCTAACAGGAAGCAAAGCATTAAGTACATGTTACACAACATTTAATTTATCGCATGATATAGATGCAATGGAGAAAAAATTTAATTAGCTGGTATAAAAAGTGAAAAAAGGGCAGATGCAATGTAACAGCTCATCAGGAGATTTCAGTAGGCTCTGTAAATATTTTTGATATCTAATCATAAAGACATAGTTATCTGCTGAAGGCTAAGGATCAGGACATTGCATCTTTCAGTGCAATGAAAGATGAGAGAGGGATGGGCTAGAACAGGGCACCATACTGCTAATAAAATCACAAACACTGGGCTATGGGAGCCATACATTCCTTGGGCAAGAGGCTATGAAGATGGGTAAGTCCAGCCAGCATGCTTTCAAAGCATCAGAACTAAGGATAAAGGTCTGATGTTGGGCCAGGTCAGCAGCGCCCAAAACTACACATGTACAAAGGCACAGGAGCTTCTGCACACACAACGCTCTGTGGAAGTCAGGGCAGGGCTGCCACTAACACTCAACCAAAAGAAAAGACATACAATTGATGAAGAATTCTTCCATTTTGCCTGGCATTACAAGATGACTTGCTTTGCTGTGGTACCAGCCAGCAGACCACACATGATTGCTCAGCCCGGATAGCCACAAAGGGAGTATCCTGCATAAAGTGGATACAAAGGCTAGACTATCTCCAAGCACCAGTTCTGATGGATGTCTGTTGATTTAATTATGATTTAATGACATGCACTGACATTTACCTGATATTCTGAGGTTCCCCATTTAAGGCATTTTTTTTCATTTGAAAGACTAAATTAATTTGAAAACATGCAAACAAAGTACTCAATTTGTAATTATGTGTGTGGGAAACTTTGTTATTTCACTTGAAAAATTAATGCTTCTCCATATGATCCTGCTCTTAGCATTGATTTTTTTAGTACCGTTTGTACTGAGACATTTGAAGAAAACAAATTAAAGCAGAGGACTTATGAGAAAGCCTCACAAAATCCCAAAGATTATATTGTCCTTACCAAACTCAGGTGGTATTCAAAAAAAAAAAAGAGGTGGGAAAGGCAAAAAAGAGAGAGCACAAGCTAAATTCTAGAAAAAAATAATTACTAAAATCTTAAAAGCCTCAGGGGAGACATATGCCTGTAATCAAATTCTGGGAAACAAGCCCCTGCAAGCTCTCGCATTTCAACTTCCAACTCACTGCCATGTTCATTTTGTGGTGAAATGTGACTCTTATAAAACAAACAAACAAACAAAAATCAGTTGCAAAATTTCCACTTTTCCATGCAACTGAAAAATCTCCCAAGTTCAAAACAGAGCAGAGAGCTGCCTTCCAAACCCTTTAGAAATGAGGTAATGGCTTGGCGATTTCATTCCTTTGGTTGGAGCAAAGAATAGAAGCTGGGAAAAGAGAGTCTCAAAAAGTGTAGTCTTTATCCCCTCCCCGTTGGTTGCCTTCTGCAGCTTTCAGCCCCAGGAATGCAAGGGATGATGTAGTGCAGCCGGTATGTACAGAAGCACTTGCAAACCCATTGTACTTAATGAGACTTGGAAACCAGTCAGGACCAGGGCACTTCTTCTTGTGATGCTTTTCATCGAGACCACAAAGAGGGACAGAAGAGAGGCGTGAAATGTTCCATAGTTTTTGTAAATATTTAGGGCAGTATTTTTTAAAACTAGCTAGCTGATATCCAAACATCCTCAGCTCCCAGGAAGCTCCTGCTGAAGATCCTATTCCTTTCAAGTATTGTCAGTGTTCTCTGTCACATCTCAACCTTGTGGACACTGCTTCTGCAACACCAGACCAGCAGCCAAGCAGCCAAGGAGGAGATGCAGAACAAAACTCTTTTCCATACAAAAGGAGTGCTAGTGGAAGAGTGTGCTATTTTGAAGGGCTTGGGTGTTATTTTCTGCTTTACACTCAGCTCTCTGTGCTTGTCAATTCTAGAAACATTTTAATATTCCTGAGTTCACAGCTCTTCACAGTGTAAACTCTAACACTACCAACAAAATATGTAGCCTTAGATTACACCAAAAGCTTCTTGTTTGGAGAAAAATGAGTCAGGGATGTTGTGTCCAGCATTTGCAAAAGTGTGAAGTGGCCTGAGCCAAGTTCAAGGTGAAACAGGTTTAGCCAAGCTTTATGACTAGTACACAAGCTGCCCAAATAGCTGTCATCCAGCATTGTCCAAAAGCACACCTCCAAGGTCCACCAAAGGGATAAGTCAGTCTTCAGGTGTGCTGAGTTTCATTTAGTAAAGGGCACATTCATACCACTGTGTATGTGGATGTGTTTGTAAATATATGCATCTATAATTTATGAAGCCACCTATTTAAGATTCTAGTCATTTATCAAGATGCTTTTGAGACTTGATTCCTTATTTTGCAGACCAAATGTTACCATTTGATTGAATTTATTAACTCAATTAAATAAGAAGTGTTCCACATTAGAAAGCATAATGTCAGAATTAATCCCCCAAAAATGTGGTGATGCTTTAACTAATATCCTGTGACCTCTTGATACTCTCCGACACTGTCCTGATGATCTCAATATAAATAATCACATCAGAGATTTCCCAGGGATCTCCCTCCAGAGGTTATCCAATATCTCCACAGGGGTACGTGTGCGCCTGTCTTTTGGCCAGGAGAACTGCAGAATGCACCTCCTGTCTTCTCCTAGTCCCTCCTCCCTCCATCCTTCGCAGCCATTCCTTAGCAGAACGAGGTGCCAAACCTAGCTGCAGTGCTCTTCAGGAAAACACTCCCTTTGCTGACTTTGATGCCAAACAAAAACAGGATGTGGACATTAGAAGAATGTTTGACCAGGTAGATGGCCACAAAAATAACAAGCACCTGGGGATAGAAATCCAACCACACACCTACAACCTGAAAAAACTTCCTTGTTATTAGTGATCCTGATAAAAAAATATTTTTGCTAACCTGTAGTAATCAAGGTAAGTGTCTATTTCTTTTCAAGATTTGCCAGGTGCAGATCAATTTTGCACCAGCCAAAACAACAGCACCAAACTGAGTCCATAGGTGGACAGACTGCCTCAGAATCCAATCAAGGCAGTACAACCCATCATTTACATCTCACCACTACACTGTCTGCTCTGCTCCTCACCTAGTAACTTGAAGTCAATTGGAAGTGGGACCTCTTTCACCAAACTGATAAAATCATCTCCCATCCCAAGCTCTCCTTGTAGTTAGGCTCCTCTAATTCCAAAAGAACAGGAAATAAATACATTAAAGGCAATGCATGTAACAGATTTTCTCATAACCACTCCAATTTGCAATCTGGTAAGACACCAAAGGTGACTTTTTCTGTGCAAGAAGAAAAAACCAACAACCTATTTTCACACTAGCAAAAAATCCGTGAACACTGGCACTGGGGAGTGATAAAGGTCTGGACACTATGCCAGTATAACAACAAACTGTTCCACCCCAGTCAATCATTGAATAACTCATGAAAATATTCATAAATAGAAGAGCAGAGAATATGACAGATCTTTATCCTGTGCCTAGAAAAGAAGATGAAACCTGCAGATTCTGGGCTTTAACCTTAACATAACCTCACTGAGCTATAGAAGGCAATTATAAAGGTGACAGAGAACAGGACACAACCATAACAGAGCTCCACAAGCATCCAATGCAATCTACTCCCAAACATCCTAATGCTCATTTTGCATTATAACTCCTAGACATTCTTCTGGCCAGGAGCTGAAATAGCTTTGGTGGAAAGAAGTATCTATCCTTTGGAAAGACCATGTCTCAGCTTCCCGAGCTGTTCAGGCATCATGCTGGACAGGGGATATCTGCCAGGTGTGGGTAACTACAAATACAACACACTCCTCAAGCCAAACACGCAAACTTCCCAGGAAAGAATGATAAAATAGAGACATGTTGTAGGAAAGGTTTCTTTGTATCTGCTAACAGCTATTATTGGAGTAAAAATATTTTGTTAAAACTGCTTTTTCATTTTAAAATTCTTATGGAATTTACCACCCCATAAAAAGTATCCTTTAACTCATAATTTGAGGTTATCATTAATAGCAGGTTCGTGATTTCTCAGAAAAAGAGTGCATGCTTTGTTGATGATTCCACCTCTCAAGATGAAAGTAAAAAATTTCATATTCCACTGCACATTCTAACAACGATTCTTACCCTATGTACATACTCTTGTATATAGTGTATATATGATATATACTATATACATAAATCAGTATTCTTACAATAATTTCTATATTTTATCTCACATAATGCTGCTGTCTGATACAGCTTTTTATAAGTCCTGAAAGACTACTATCTCCTCATGCACTGCTCCTACTCAGACAGAAGGAACCAAGTATATGCACTACTGCCCTTTAATAGGAAAAAAAAAATTATAATTAATTCTCTCCCAGAGATTCCTACTTGATTTTCACCACTGTCAGTGCAGGTGGCTTGGAGATGTTTAAGACATGACTTGGGACCCACTGTTCTGTTGCAGCATGAGTCCCAAACATAGCTAATGTGTTAACTGACTGTCATGAGAAACACAAGAGCAGCTCCCACCAGTTTTTAGTGTTATGTCTGTATTTAGTTTAGGCCTAGCATACAAGACAGCACTTAACCTGATTAGACTATGTTTGCATGTTAGGTACTTATGATGCTTAAAGAATCTTTCTATTGTCATGCCTATGTTCTGACTACTCTTTGGAAGAATCGTCTCTTTTGATGAAGAATGCTCTCTACATTGCAGAAATGAAATAGATCCTTCTGACACAATCCACTGAGTCTTTCATCTTCTTTCTTATTAAGCTTTCTTTTTTTTTTCTAGTCACCAATAGTAACTAAAAGTCTCATTGAGTTTTAAACTTTCCCCTGTTTTCTTTAAGATCTATTTACTGGCTTTCAGTCCCAGTGAAAAAAACCCTCTCATTTAACAACTGCACCATATTCTGTAATCAAATCACTACCAACCCCTTTTACTTTTATAATTTGGCTTAATTCAGAAAATGCCATGCTTCACATAAATAACTTTTTTTACTCAAAAGTATCCCTAATTGAATAAACTAGTGTCATTTCAGTCAACAAAATAAAGCACAAAGATCCTAGCTCTCCTTTGGTAGCTTACATTATTTATCCACCTGTAAAGTGATGTGATTCTGATGCAAATGAAATACATTTTTAACTTACATTTTCTCTTCTAATAGAAAATTACTTCAGAAGGCTAGAAATGTTCCTGTTTATGTAAGTGAACTTTCAATTTCTGTAATCCCACAAGAACTGTACATGTATATATATGCCCATGTTCATTCACAGCTCTAGCAAAATTGAACCCATTAGGCAATGCTTCACTTTGTTCTTGTTGGCACTGCCATTCAGGTACTTTGATAAAACAAGCATATCGAGCCCTTTTAGGATGACAATTCAGAAATGTTCACTCTCAGCTTTTAGTTTGGATCCAGGCTGAAAATATGACACATTGCAAAATCACACAGAGCCAGATTTATAGCATAATGAACTAGATGATTCACCAATATTTTTGCTTGTGCCAGACTGAGACACAGACCCTAAATCAGCAATCAGTGACAGGTCGGAACTTCATTGTCTATCTTAATAATAAAAAAAAAAAAAAAAAGTGGAAACAAAACAAAAAGTCTCCACAGGACATTACTGTGGTCGTGGAGACACAGAAGTACCATGATACCAATACTAACATGAAAACATTCATTTCCATATTTATGTAAATGACCTACTGTAGCTTTGGGAATGTTAACACGAAGTTTCCTTGAGCTCCCACACGCAGTCTGAAATACAGACAAAAGGGATCAGGTCCTACCTTATTTAATTTTTGGGGTCAAAGGAAAAGGTATTTTCCACATGAAAACTGTAACTGCTAAACTGTAAACTGGAAAAACATTCAGGGTACCCAGTGCATCACATTTTAAGCAACTGTGTGTTTGAGTTTGCCGATAATATGTTCTGAATATGTTCTGAGATACTGAAGTGTGTCTCTGTGTGCTCGTGTGTGTGTGTGTGCTGTCATAACCTATCTGCCCAAGCATGGACTGTCTTGAAAGATTAAGTGCACCTATTTTGAACTGGAGGCTGCATGCCATAATTTTTAGCTAACCCGTTTCCTTCTTAGTGAAAACAGAAATAAAAATATATTGTGCACACTTCATTGCTAGAACCTTTGACCTCAGCTGCCTGTCTAGCTGAGACTGTGATGAATGCTTTGTGTCTCTTCATTTTTAATTGCTCATAAATTGTTATCCCATGAAACACAAAACTAGCCTTGTCCTCATTTTAGTAGGGGTTGGAGGTCAGCCTAACAGTAATACAATTAAGGAGTGTCTTTGTGTGGGGGTGTGGGAGTGAAGAGGGCAGGAGGGTTACAGAAGGTTGTGGTAGTGAAAGATGTATTCCTTTCCAAGGAAATACAAAGCAAATTCCACATGTTCAAACAAAAGTCTTTAATGTTTGACAGTGTTGAGTAAAGCTTCTGGGAGGGCACTTAGAAGGGCAATAAAGTACACATCATTTTCTTTATCTGTATAATCATACTTAAACATGCATGTACACACGGCTGCGTATGATAGCACCGATCTTCTCTTTGCAATGGCAGACTTAACCCTGAGGGTCAAATTTTACCCATGCATGCATGTTCTGATTAGCTGATTTCAGAAAAAATAATAGTCTACCTTTGACTCCTCTATAAAATATTCTAAACCACATCTGTTGAGACAACTCTGCAGAGTTACTTTCTTCTGGGTAATCTTGCGGTTGTCACACACTTCCTTCCTGTTCTTGAAAAGCTGGACTACTCTTAATTCAAATAATATACAGTATGCCAAAACACAAAAATATCTTTCACTTTCAAAATGTCTGATAATAAAAAACAATAAACTCTTAGCTCAGTGAGATAAGGGATCTTTCTGTGCCCACTAAGGGAATAACAGATCTTACTTTTGATTTTGGTTGAATTAATATGAAAATAAAGCAAGCTTGCTGAATTTACTTTTACCTCACACCACATATAATTCTGTTTAACAAAAGACATTGGTCTTTTGGTAATTGAGTATGTCTTCAGATTCCTACAGAAAAAAACCATTCTGATAATACTGGGTTCTTGTTGAGGTTACTTTAAGCATTTTGTTCCAAAACCCATAACAATCCTTGTTTTCTTATTTAGGGCTAAGAAAATGCGGTATCTGTTGCAGCCAAGTTCTCACCAAACTGTCATAGAGGTTGGAAACAGTCTTCTCCAGTCCTTTACAGAGCATAATGTCATGATCCAGTTACTAAAGGTCTTAGAAATGACTCTTCCCAAATTCAGCTGCATACGAGACCATATACCAGTGACAATAGTATGGGTTTCATTTGATAGTAAATATGAAGGAGAGAGAAAGAAAAGGTGAGAGAGAAAGAGAGAGCGAGAGAGAGAGAAGGAAAGGAAGGAAGGAAGGAAGGAAGAAAGAAAGAAAGAAAGAAAGAGAGAAAGAAAGAAAGAAAGAAAGAGAGAAAGAAAGAAAGAAAGAAAGAGAGAAAGAAAGAAAGAAAGAAAGAGAGAAAGAAAGAAAGAAAGAAAATGGGGGGGACAGAAAAAGAGTGATGGAGACAGAATAAGGAAAATATCACCACTCTGTGGATCCCAGCAATGTTCCATTGATTCTTTCCAGCTGGTCTTCTTGGTGGTGATGGTCCTCCCAAAAAGAATAGAATCACATGGTTTAATATATGCTCAGGCCAGGTAGGAAAACCCAGGCAACCCCTGGTGAAGGGTAGTTTTCCATTGCCTCTTATAACAGACTCCAGGTTTGTTGCATTGCATGCACTCCTGTGGTGTAAGGCTTCAGGAATGACTCTGGAGGGCACTTTGGGGGGTCTTTGATGGGTTGTGACTCCCCCTCAGCTGCCTCTCACGTGAGAGTCCTGTGGATGTGGCCTGTGGGGTTGGGGATGCCACAGCTGGGCCAGTTTGTGTAAGGGAGGGTGGGTGTTCACTGCCTCTGACCAGAGGTTGCCCCTGAAACCTCCTCCCCCCCACCTCACTTCAGGGGGGGAATCTGTGTAAACCTGGTTTCTGTGGTCTCCCCCACTCCAAACTCAGCCAGGGAAGAATCTCTGCTGTGGTCACTTTCTTGTGGATGCATTCTTCTTTTTCAGACTTCATTGCTTTTTTTTCTTTTTCCTAGGCCTGAGATGATTAAAGAATGGGTTTTCCCTTTATCTAATCTTAGTGGGTTAACTTACAGTCCAAACTCCTAGTCAAGTATCTTCAAGGGTGGGGGGCTTCTTTGATTGTACCTTCTTTATACCGTTTTTATTATCACGAGCAAAACTTTATATCAATGTTTGAGGCATGAAATACTTGTGTCTGACAGCTAATTCCAACAGTTGTTCATAAAATACTAATAACTATAAAGCTAATATAGCAACTAGCACCCAGTGGTGAATTCTTCCTGGAGGACAGAAAACTCCACTACTTAGTCATAGCATAATGGCTGCTATCAGCTCATACAGATTCCAGTGGTCCAGACGGCAGAAAGTTTTAGTTTCAGTAAGTGACTCACTTCTGAGCGTGGCAGCCTAATGATCAGTACCTCTTCACCTGCATACTCATCAGTGACCTGTTACCACACTTTCACAAAACATCCTACAGTTTCATCAGATACTACATAGAAAGATGCAGCAAGTTACTACGGGCCCTATTATCTAGGGTCCCAAGATAAAAACGTGAACTGGATTTCCAGGATATTCCATTTTCCTTCAGAACTAATTCTGGGGGATTTTTTTGGTGGTTTTTTTTTTTCTTTCAAAACTGAAAAGTATTTATTTTTTCAGTTACTAACATTTTATCATTTTACTTCATAGAATATTAATTACTTTTCCATGAGCACTAATGCAGTGCTATTAGGAAAGAGAACAGAAGCTATCACAGAATATTGTTCTCCCTCTAATGAGGGATTCCTACTTGCTTTTGCTGTGATAGCAGTTGAAATTACCAGTGGCCCCACTAAGATTAAATTATATTTCAGGTCTTCTGTAAACTGAATTCTTACCTTATCTTTAGCAGATAAAAAACATATTAGCATTTCCAGGATTTGGGGGCAGAAAAATATGTATTTCTCTGATACATGGGGTCTATCGCATTATGCTGTAATGTTTATCATGACTTCTACAAGATTTATCCTTTTACTTTAAAAATCCATTCTTTAAGCCTGGTGATTCTATGAGATTCCTAGCTTCCTTGCCCAAAGTGTAAAGACATGGCATTCCTTGGCACCCAACATAAGTCATGCTTTAAGAACCAAAGTTCCATTTAAATCCCAGATAACAATCTGGACTGCCCCCATCCCAGTGTCCTCTAAGTCTTCCATGCTAAAACCCAGTATATTCTTCCACAGTCTGTGGAAGCTACCTATTGTGTGAGCTACCTATTGTCCTGGTCTCAGCCAGGACACCCATGGTTAGAGGCAAGTGCACTCAGAAACATTCTGTTTCTGAAGGATAGGAACTTACTTTGAAGGAAGAAATTTACCTTTTGACATTGAGTCACCTCATCGTGCCTACTGGAACTGGAAAGTTTAGTTGTGGTTTAGCATAAAAGCTGCTCTTGAATGTCTCTTATGTTATAGTTTAGTATTAATACATTCATAGAAGAAAAAACTAGGTGTTAGATCCCCCAACTCACGGTATATGAACCTAAGGTCAACAAAAATGCCTCAAACACCAGGCCACAACTACACTAGGTGTAGATCTCTCTCCCTGCAAGCTAGACCGAGAAAGTCCTGGTTTAGGATTTTTTTATGAAGAAGGGTAGTCCTGGCAGTGTCAGTGTTTTATTCATGATGGTTTAAAGCTATACCTATTTCAAGGGCCAAGGTCTGGAACTCTAGCTATGCACCATCACAGGTGGAAATTAGGATCCTACTTTCCCTTCAGCTTCACTATGGCCTCACAAAAACTGCTGATGCCTTTCTTGCTTCCTGCTCAAAATCCCCACACTAGCCCCCTCATGTCCTCAGCAAGCCACATCTGAGCACTGCTGTCACTGCCTCCATTTCTCATAGGAGCACCTTGGCCCATGAAAGCCTTCCTGCCTGAGGGGCTGGACAACTTGCACTTCAAAACTGAGGAAAGCACTGTGTTGGTTTCCTTCACATTCGGTGGATTGCCAAGACTGATCTCTCGGTATCTTCAGAAATGCCCATCCTTCCTTGTTCTTCATGTACATACATACTTTCAGAAGTTGTCTCAGGACTTCCTACCTAAAATTTAAGCATATCTTTGTCCCAAATGTTTTAGTGAGACATAAGCTGAAGCTCAAATTGCAAACTCTGGTAGGCCTTAACATTTGGACTTGGAAAAAGCCTAGTATCAGCCAGATAAACAAATCAGGGTGTAGGTTTCTGATGTTTTCTCAGTTAAAATTTATCACAGCACAAATGATAAATCTTGGTGTTCTTATTGAATCAAAGCATTGCCTTATATCATTCACATAGAAAATGGCACACCAGTTACTTTTCTCTTAACACAGTCTAATATTTCATTCTACTAATGGAGAAGGTTTCTTTCAACATTGTGTGCAAAATCTCTCTTAAGATTCAGTAGGGTAGGGTCAGGTGGGTGTTGCTGCCAACATCAGTCGCTCAGCAGGAATTTCTATCAGCAGGCAATCTGAGTAATAAGAATTCAATGGCTTGTCCCCCTAATTTTTCTAAGAAAATGGTGATTCTGAATAACTTTTCTACTAAAGATACTTTTTTTCCGTAACTTGTCATGTATTGAGTTTTTCAATTAAAGTAAATGTTCAGAACAGAGACTGAATCCTTGCTATGTTTGTATTAGATAATGAAAGGCTATACAATGTTTTGAGGTCGGCTGTGAAAAGTGACCTGACATTAAAAGCAAGCTATGTCCTAGAGTTGATGTGACCTGTGACTGGTTTTCCCAAGGCTGCTGGTAAAAGAGTCCATCACCTTTTTCCCCTTGTGAGTCCCTTACAAGGGAAGGGTAAGGAACACAGCAGCAAAGTCAGTCTGTTACCTCAGCAGAGGTAGGGGATGGAGATCCATGTGGCAGCAGGGATACAAGGGTTATTGATGAGTTAGAAACCACATAAGCACCCAAGAATGGTCATGCAGAGATTGGAGTTTCTGCCTCTGAAAAGGGAGCAGGGTTGTTAACCCAACTGGAGCGCATCTACACAAACGCACACAGCGTGGGCAACAAACGGGAGGAGCTGGAAGCCGTGCTGCAGCAGGAAAACTGGCACATAGTTGCCATCACAGAGACTTGGTGGGACAAGTCACAAAACTGAAGTGCTGCAATGGATGGCTATGAATTCCTCAGCAGCGATAGGCAAGGAGGCAGAGGCAGTGGGGCAGCTCTGTATGTTAGGGACTGTCTTGACTGCCTGGAGTTTAATGATGGTGGCAGTGAGATTTGAGTGTTTATGGGTACGCATCAGAGGGAACTTGCAGGGTGACCACTGCATGATCTCTGGGGTCTTTTCCAATCTTACTGATTCTATGAAAGGTCAGCATGATAGGGTGACTGCTGATGGCAAAACTCTGCCAAATATCACTGAGAGAAGGAAGGTTAAAGTCTCTGTCTCCCCCAAGTAAAACAAATTGAACTAAAAAGACCAATTCTAGATGAATTCTTGAAATACATGTTCCAGGTATGTAACTCCAAGATATATTAATAAAGCAGCTGCTTGGACAAACAACAATCCTGCTGTGTCTATTCCTTTGGCACTGAGAAGATAAACTTTTTATTTTTTTCAAAATAGCACTTTTTAAAGAAAACAGTCATCACCTTATGATGATGAACCTACTTCTGTACATCATAAATTATTTTCTTCTTAAATATATTTGAGCTTCTCATTTGCAGAAACTCATGCCTAGAAATAGTGCATCATGTCCTTTTAAAATGATTTAGCATTCATTATGTACTACAAAGGTCCTGAGTTTATGAGCTATTTTTCTTTAGGGCCATGGATTTTAAACAGGATGTTTCTCAAAGCAAAGGAGAAAATTAATTTAAGACTTCAGGAAGCCACTGTCAGGGTAAAGCTAATGACTCTGAAAATGTCTTCTCCAGCATGTGGCAATCCTGGCAAAGCTGTACCCTTTGAGGTAGCAAAATAACTCTTTCAGAACAGGGAACTCAGAGAGAAGTGCTGTTGTTTAGAAAGCAGGTTATGCTTGGTTAGGATGCCCATTTTACAGTCCCAGTGTCAGAGGGCAAGACTAGTAAGGATTCCAGGGCACCTGACTGCTCTGTGACAGAAGCATGTTGCTGCCTTGTATTTTCTCGCCAGTCTCACGACGAGAACCAGGAGAGCAGTGAAAGCTGTTAAACGTTGTTCATAATGCAGCCATATCTTTGGCCTTAGCTCCAGCAAGCCCAGATGGGAAATAAGGGTCATTTAGAAACAGAGCACTTCCCACAAACTATAGAGAGATGTAAAACGTACTCACCTACTCATAATTTTCTTCCTCTGAAGTGGATACTGGGTCCTCGGTGACCCATTAGAGCTGGATTATTCTTCCACTCTAAACAAAGAAGCTATCTGATTTTTTTTTTTTTGCAAGCTTCTCAAACTAGTGCCAACTGCCCAAAATGGGAAGACAAACTGCAAATCCTAATGAATAAACATTTCACAAGATTAGCCATCTCCAAGCAGGAGATGTTCGCTTTTATCTATTTAATTTATCAAACAAAATATGGAAATGAAGATGGTATAGCAAGATACCAAAATGATGAAATTGAAGGATTTGTCCCTTAGCTCTCAGCAGGAGTGCTTTCTGAGGGACAAAAGGATGATTAGAGACATGATGCAAATGAGACAGTGTTCTGGGTGGGGTCTCTCCACATCCACTGTAGAAAAGGAAAATTCCAAGCAGGAAAATACATTTTAGCTTGTTCCCTTGTGGGTGTCTGGTGCTCAGTGATGCATCACAGGTGGGACGTATCAAACAGTAAAACAAATCTTCACAAGCATAAGAGACATTTAAGATATCAGGAAAATTGAACCCAGAGGAAAGAAATCTTTATTTGAGAGTGGCTGTGTGTTTTATTATGTTGGGTTGCTTTTTTACTTTACTGCCTTTCCACAGCACAGAAAGAAAGCTTTCTTTAAAAATGAACAAACAACTTCTCTAAATACTGCAGAATTTTGTGCCTACAGGTCATGGTTGGTTTAAACAGTACATAAGGGAAAGCATAAAAGAGCAGGTATGCATACAAGAAAAGAAGCTCTGACCTGCTGTAGCCTTTCCCTTGGCAGCTGCCCAGATAAATGCTGGTCTTAAGTAAGCAACCTCATAGGCTAGAAAACTTCTGAATTTATACATCAGGAAATAAATATTAGATGTGGCTGTTTGCCACCCCTTCTTAAAGTTGCCCACATAATCCTAAAATTATATCTGATGTACTTCAGTGATTAATTTTTGCATAAACAGAATCTTTTGTGAGCAGAATTTTTAAGTTCCAACCACTTAAATTCCATCTTAAGTGCTAATGTGTATAAATAACTGATCTTCTGGAAATACTCAGGAGCACAGGAAAAGAAAGTGTTTGGTTCAAATGACAACTTAAGCATGCTAATATGAACTGAAAATCAGTCAGAAAAGAGGCACACTATTATTGGAGGTGGTGAGTGGCCTCACATATCCTACCTCTCCTAAAATGCAGTAAATAAAGCAATAATTCAGTGTAAGTGATAAGAAGCAATCTGAATAATAGAAAGTTTTACAAAAAAGGTTGCCCTTTTTAAGGCACCATTAACAGAATTTTCAGAACTCTATGTAACACCATGATACCCATGCTTGAATCCTGCATATTCAAGATGCAGAAGGTAGAAACCTCTTTTGTTCTTAAATTTAAAATTATGAGAAAGTTAGATAAAATCTAGAATAAACACATCTATTGATTTGGGACTTTTAAATATTCCGAGTGACTATAAAACATCATCTGGAAGATTACTAGTTACTTCTACCACATGCTAAGGAAACCAGTTGGCAATTCTCAGTTGAATTTACTTCATCTGATCCTACAGGCTACATGATGGGTCTCAGAGCTGAGTCCAGAGTCCATGGGCAGGATAAGAACTCCAGAGGGCTAGTCATTCCACACCTAATACTTCCCCTAGAACCGGATTCAGTATCAGAGGTACTTGGCCATTTTCCTGAGCTGCACAGGGGTCTTAGACACTAATCTGCACTACCTACTAGCCTCCAGATTACTATAGTTCAGCAAAGTGGGCTTCAACAGTAAAGGGTAATTTCACTTTAACTGAAATCACACAATCATATTAATCTGATTTATATTTTGAACTCATAAGAATAGAAACTATTCCAAGGCCTGAGAAAGAACTCAGCACTGAGTATTTATTTACTACCAATCACCACCCCCAAAAAAAAGTTTCCTTTTCTTCATACTGGATTTTCATTTAAAACTTTCACTTCCAGCTTTTCTTATGAACAGCAATCAAGTGCAGAGGAAAAATATTGGAGTAGATAACCCTACCCTCTTCAGTATTAGAAAGATGAAGAAATTTTAGCATTCAATGTTGTTTATGATGTTACCTTCAATGACTGGAGCCTTTTTATTTAAATTCCTCTGACAATTCTTTAGGTAGTCATGTTGGTCCAAACACAGAGGTGTGTTTCCACCATTTCAACACCTATATATTTGATGTAAGAGCAAACGGTCAAGGAATTCCCAAGGAAACACACAAGTTGTAGAATGCCTCCTTGGGAGTGGAAGTGGTTGCAGTGTTTAGTAGAGCAGCCAGGCACTTGGGCTCTCTAAAAATAGCTGGCAAAACTGCAGAGTGCCAGCAGCTGAAAAGTCTGGTCAGCACATAGACAGATTTTCTACGATGAAGTATGATGAACATCAGGCAGTGATCTTGCTGTCTTCTGACACCAAAAGGGCTTTGATCAAAACTAGAAATAGGCCCACAATCGTGCAAAGCACCCGAGGCACTTCTAGCAAAGCCAGCAAATTGACATGGAGCTCTTTCGTTATATGATGCCACAGTTTTGAGATGAAATGTCTGTCTAGGTAAAAGTCCTCTGCACTGAAAGAATGGTAAAAATCTCTTTTTCCCATCAAGAAGACTGAGGATTAAAGATGCAT
The DNA here is from genome assembly GCA_013400515.1 of Erpornis zantholeuca. Taxonomy (NCBI): domain Eukaryota; kingdom Metazoa; phylum Chordata; class Aves; order Passeriformes; family Timaliidae; genus Erpornis; species Erpornis zantholeuca. The sequence goes on along the minus strand of VZTN01002236.1, from coordinate 51,448 downwards.
GGTGGAGAGGAGAGGAGAGGAGAGG